>APFE031502477.1:38079-94562 GCA_000404065.3 Pinus taeda | reverse complement strand
TGTAGTCTGGGACTCATGGGAAGTACCTCTCATTTGATCAATGAGCAGGGAAATGAAGTTAGGGACCATAGTAGTACCGATGGATGCATCGTTGTATCTACCGTACTCCCTACGCTAGGATGACCTCCATTGATCTGCGATCAATGATACTAGTCTGGGACTAGTGGTAGGAGTTGTACCATACTATGACACTGACTTCAGGTCGGTTGAGACTGGTATGGGACCAGTGGTACATACTCCGAGACTGACTTCGTGTCAGTGCAGTACTGGTCTGGGACAAGTGAGAGTGATACATACTATGACGCTGACTTCGGGTTGGTTTAGACTGGTCTGGGACCAGTAGTACACTCTCTGAGACTGTGATACTGGTCTGGGACCAGTGGTAGGATTTGTACCATACTATGACGCTAACGTCGGGTCGGTTGAGACTGGTCTGGGACTAGTGGTACATACTCTAAGACTGACTTCGTGTCAGTGAAGCACTGGTCTGGGACCAGCGAGTGTGGTACATACTATGACACTGACTTCGGGTCGATTGAGACTGGTCTGGGACCAGTGGTACACTCTCTGAGACTGCGATACTGGTCTGGGACCAGTGGTAGGAGTTGTACCATACTATGACGCTGACTTCGAGTCGATTGAGACTGGTCTGGGACTAGTGGTACATACTCCGAGACTGACTTCGTGTCAGTGCAGTACTGGTTTGGGACCAATGAGAGTGGTACACACTATGACACTGACTTCGAGTCGGTTGAGACTGGTCTGGGACCAGTGGTACACTCTCTAAAACTGCAATACTGGTCTGGGACCAATGGTAGGAGTGGTACTTACTATGAAGCTGACTTCGAGTCGGCTGAGACTGGTCTAGGACCAGTGGTACGCAATCCGAGACTGACTTTCAGTCAGTGGAGGATGATACTGGTCTAAGACCAGTGGAGTTGTACACACTATGACGCTGACTTCGGGTTGGTTGAGACTGGTCTGGGACCAGTGGTACATACTCTGAGACTGACTTTGAGTCAGTATGATACATCCTCGATCATTTATTCTTCTTCATAATTCGGACAAAAGCAGAGCAGAACAGAACAATGCAAGAGCAGAGCAGAACATAGCAAAACAATACCGATATTTACAGGGCAGAACAAGACAAAGCAGAACAAGAAGAATAGAGCAGAGCAGGGCAATGGTCAGGCTGTACAGGGCAGTGCATTTGATGGATGAATAGTAACGACTGATAGACAGATTGCAGATGAAGTTCTCCCTGGTTGAGAGGGAGTGTTAAATTGGCAACCAGGGAAAAACTTCATGTGGGTCATCTTATTCATGGCTGATAATATTTTTATTAGATTCCTCTCGTCGATAGGTGTAGGATTGATATAAAGATCATCCGATTCCGATAAGTATTCATGGAGATATGAATTTATTTTGATTATGGAATTATTATCAAGCCGACCTACAACTCATGTAGGCTCAGAAGCCCAACAGTCGCATCTATTCAAACACCAACGTTGTGTATAAATATAAGAGGAATTTTCCTTATTTGCACTCACTCTTCTCATAACATATCTCTCTCTCTCTACTGCGCAAAAATGGGTCTCTCTCTCACACATGTGAAGCCGAAAGCTATTGAACCTGAAGCTGTAACTGTAGATCCAAAGATTGACCTACGTGGCCTAGAAGATCTCCTCATCTGAACTGTGTTGTAGGTTCATTTGAACCTCCTCTGAAAGCTGCAACTTTTGGTGGTGGAATGAAGTCAATCCGACGAACGGTTTGCAAGATATCGACTGCCCTAATTTGAAGCTAGAAACTGCTAAAACTGAAGCTGCAACTGCAGAAGTAAAGATTGACCTATGTGGCTTAGAAGATCTTCTCATTTGAACTGCGTTGTAGGTTCATTTGAACCTCCTCTGAAAGCTGCAAATTTTGGTGGTGGAATGAAGTCAATCCAACAAATGGTTTGCAAGATATCGACTGCCCTAGTTTGAAGCCGGAAATTGCTGAAACTGAAGCTACAACTGCAGAAGTAAAGATTGACCTACGTGGCCTAGAAGATCTCCTCATCTGAACTGTGATGTAGGTTCATCTAAACCTCCTCTAAAATCTGCAACTTTTGGTGGTGGAATGAAGTCAATCCGACGAACGGTTTGTGAGATATCGTCTGCCCTAGTTTGATAATGAAGCCGCTAATGCTAATGCTGCTGATCTAGGGTTTGCTACTGCTAATATGAATCAGATTTATTGTACTATTTATCTCTACTGAATTATTGAAGATAAAAGAAGATTTCATCAAAGGGTTTCCCCACACATTGTGGGGTTTGTTCCTGGCTAGCCGCCACATCTTGTGTCTCTTGTCTTGGCTTGTTTTCCTGTCGATCATTTAATGTTCTATCTGCACTTTACTTTATGTACATGTGATTGCTAATCTGTGGAATATAATAAGAAAAATAAGTAAACTGTTATAAGCATAGAACATACCATAACTTAACAGGTTGACTTCTGGTAGTGAATGTAAAGTTATCTCTAATGCAAAAAGTAAATGTTGGTGTATGTTAAGGAAATGAAAGTGTTGAATAGAAATTGATATGAAATTACATGAAATTACATAGCTAAAAGTTAGCACACATTACTTGCAAAAGAGACCTAATTTAACCTTGCATTCTATCATCTAATTATCTAGACTAAGT
Source organism: Pinus taeda (assembly GCA_000404065.3). Taxonomy (NCBI): domain Eukaryota; kingdom Viridiplantae; phylum Streptophyta; class Pinopsida; order Pinales; family Pinaceae; genus Pinus; species Pinus taeda. The sequence continues at coordinate 91,875 of APFE031502477.1, read as the reverse complement.
AAACATGGGAATGATCCTAACATTGCTACGCTGATGTATGCATGCACTATCTAAATTTGCATAAAAGATTATTTTAGTTTTCAATTTAGAAATGTAAATGTTAAACTAAACAAGCTGATCTTTTGCAGGGGAGGAAGAAATGGGAAAACTAGTCAAAAAAGGCATTTAGGGGTATGGCGGTCAACTTGAAGGCCTACCCTAGGCTTTGATCATCATTTCTTCCCAAAACAATCTAAAATAGGTTGTTACAGGGTTTCCTGTAGTTGCTATAGGATCTCCTGTAGTTATTACATGAAACTTAGTTGAAAGCTATTCGAAGCTAGGGAAGGTGAAAGAAAGTGCTAGGAAGGTGTATGATGGTGGAATAAGGTATGGGGAAGGTGCACACTACCCAAGGATGAGACCAACTCTTCAAGATGGTTGGATTTGCTCGAGGTGGTTGTCCAAAGTGGCTACAAAACATAAATCTAAATTGGTGGTTGGTAGGGTTTGGCAAGAGGTGGATAAGACTTAGATGAGGCTGGTGGAATTAGTTCCTCCCTATATATTAGAAACTCTTGCAACAACACATATTAATTTCTTCATTTATGCAAAACTATATGTAAATATGGAAAATATGAATTGAATTTGAGAAACTAGTTTATTGATGGCTAGTGGATCAAATCTGTGGAATGGAATTATTTCTAATCTACAACAAACTTAAGAAACCAAAATGACAATTGCAAGTGCTTCTAAGAAAACATTAACAATGATCTACTCAACAAGAAATCCTAAGCTATGGAATGACCAAAAGATAACTCTTTTTTGGGGGTTGTCAGAGTGGGGCCCTCAAACCATGATCCCATGGAGGAGATGAGGATGAGGCCACTATCACAAGATTTTCTGAATTCTTTTCTTTCACTACTGTAACATTGATCTACTTCTCCAACTAATGGAAGGAAAAATAACCAATCATTCAAAGACTTGTAAATTAAACAAAACAGAAATAATTTCAACAACTAATCTATGATTCTAATGTTGGGTTGTGCTATATTCTTTCCACATAGTTAATAAGGGGGTTTGAGGGGTACCCGTAACCCCACTTTATGGGGTCTGGGGCAGCGACCCGGAAAATTTTGGTTTTGGACCCTATGTTAGGTTGGGCGGACCCACCTTTGGTTTTGTGCATGATTTTCACACATGTTTTTTGGACGCGATGGTTTTCAGTCCATGGTATTGGATCGATGGTTTTTTTTTTTGGTCCATGGTATTGGACGTGATGGTTTTTCGGTCCATGGTATTGGATGCTTCAGCATGTATAAATATGTATTGTAACATTGAAAGGAACATAATGAAAAATCAAGCTGGTAGTCTCGGTTTTGAGATCCAGTGGGAAATCTCTGGGTATATGTGTTTTATGTGTTATGCTCTCGCATTTTTATTTTTCCTGTGATTTAGAATTCGTATGCAGGTAATTTCTGTACGGGGTTAAAACCTACACATAGGCAAGTTAAACTTTACATCTAGTTTAAGGAAAGTATTCTTAGATGTATGTATGGAGTCGCGCTTGGCGTGATGAGAACTATCACTTGAATAAGGAGAGGGAGGGGGATCTTCTCCACCATTTCCTTGATGTGCTGATCCATGATCATCTGCATCTTTCTTCTCGTGCTAGAGGTCCTTCTCGTACTCTGAAAATAGTTTGTCCACTTTCTCTACCATATTGTAGAATGCTTTGCAGAAATTCTATTCCTCTTCCCAACGAGCTTCTTGATTGGCCATGTTTCTTCTTCGCTGTGCACGTCCTGCTTTAGAACCAAAGGAATTAAGTGTTCCTTCTCCTTTTCGTAGCTTGTTCTGGGTTAGAATATACTCATGCAATTCACATCTACAAAGACCTACTCTGGTACCAAACTTGATCCAAGATTTTTTACTTACATATGTATCAGAATTACATATAACAAAGTTAATTAGCCATGGAACTTAAAAAAAAGACATAAAATGTGGAAATAGTCAGAAGAACACAAAAACCATGACACAATGATTTGATTACAGAGTTCGTCTGGTTTGGACTACATCTCCAGAACCTGCACAATAGTGGGGAGCCATTCTTTTTATTAGTGGCATAAAAGATATAAAAGTACATAAACAAGCAATTACAACCCTTATACCTCCAATCTGATAGATGGGTAGAGAATGGAGAGACCAACTTTGAAAACATACAAAACCACTGAACTCTTGGTGAAAAATAATGCAAAAACACCTATCCAAACTCCCAATTTTGATAATCGGGCCTTCTGCAACCTTCTCGGAACCTCCTTGTTGCTAAAGGAAAGGTTCCAACTTGCTTCCAAGGGTCAGGGTCTGTTGTATACAATAGAATCTAAGTTTCAGCAAGTCCTCCCTACCTTTCTCCGACACAACAATCTAATATATAAGATCATGGTGGCATCCCTCAAAATCAAGGCAGTTCCAACATAATACCCAAGGTTAGCAGGCGGAAGGATTCACTGCAACAACCCATCCACAATAGAAAATCCAATGTCTAACAAAACAACTCATTACAATAATGCATGGGTATCATCGACGGGTTTATCGGCGGTTCCAGCTTATCGGCAGACAATCCGAGGTTGGACACAAGCATCCTGCGATATCTATGGTTCTAACAAGAGTATTCATCGTATGCCATAATGTCTCACGTCCGGCTCTCCCATCACACTATCGTAATTGGCGTGAAACCCTTGGCGCACTGATCTAGCACACTGCAACATCTGCGGACCCGCCGAGTGTATTAAGCATAATATATAGTATATCGGGTCTGGGCCCCTTATTGCAGTATTGCAATCAATGCCCACTGTGAAATCGCAATCGATACTTTTCCCCTGAGCCACATCATAAGCACCTTTTCATGTGATTATGACATGCGATGCATATCGCATCACAACTAAGTCATGTCAAGGCCGATTCATAACTCCTGCAGCTTGTGATATGCGATATCACAATCGCAACCGGGAACACCAGGGGCCGATTCTTCCTTAAAATATCCTCCTTTTCGCTGATATGCGATATGCAGGGTGCATTGGAATCCTGCCATGTGGCACTCCCTTATTCGCTGAAACTATGCCATGTCATCTTCTCCCTACTACCTGGACAAGTCAAACTCAAACTTTGACTTGCTCTAACTTGACCCTCTCTATTTGTCCATCTGTCTACGGATGATAAGATGTGCTGAAGGCCAACTCTGTGCCTAAATTTGCAAATAATTCCTTCCAAAACATGGAAGTGAACTTGGCATCCATGTCTTACACAATCTTCATTGGAACACCATGCAATCTAACTACATCTCTGATGAATACCTGTGCTACATCGCTAGCTGAGAATGTAGACTTCACTGGAATGAAATGTGCAACCTTTTTCAATTTGTCCACAATGACCATAACAGAATCATGTTGTCTCATTGTCTTTGGCAACCCTGTGATGAAGTTCATGGAAATGACCTCCCATTTCCACTCTGGAATCGTGGACGGATGTAGCAGTCCACCTGGATGCTTACATTTTTCTTTCACTCACTGATAATCAAAACATCTAGCCACAAACTCTGCTACATCTCTCTTCAGATTCAACCAATAATAAAATTTCTTCACTACAATTAATGTCTTCTGATAACCTTGGTGACCTGAATAAGGTTTCACATGAAACTCCCTCAAGATCACCTTCTTGAGATCACTATTATCTGGTACATATATCATGTCTCAGAACTTGACCAACCCATCTGTTGTAAGAAAATAATCCATACCGCATGCACCTTCACCTGTACCTGTACCTTTGCTCTGCTGTAACTTGTGCACAATATCCATATATCTGACATCCTGCTGACTTGCCCGTAAGATCCTGTCATGTAAGTTTGTCCCATAGGAGCTCATAGCTTCCAAGTGATTTACTTGTACCCGTCTACTAAGAGCATATGCCACTCTATTCTCTTTACCTTTAATGTACATGATCTTGAAATCAAACTCGCTGATTGTGGCCAACCATCTAGTTTGTCTGGCATTAAGATTCAGCTAGTTAAACAAATACCTCAACCCAATGTGATCATTCATAAGTACAAATCTCCTGCCAAGAAGATAGTGTCTCCACATCTTCAATGCATGTATGACCGTTCTTAACTCCAAATCATGTATCGGGTAGTTCTGCTCATGCTCATTTAGTTTTTGGCACTCATAACATACCACTTGTCCATCATGCATAAGGACTCCACCAAGCCCTCTCTTACAAGCATCTGCGCATGCCACAAACTATTTGTCTGGATCTGTAATCTATAGCACTGGTGTATGTGTCAACAATTTCTTGAGTTTCTCAAAGCTAGCCTCACACTCCTCAGTCCATTCAAACTTCTTACCTTTACTTTGCAATGAAGTAATATGATAAGAAATTTGTGAGAAATTCTTGATGAACCTCCTACAGTAGCCTGCCAAACCCATGAAAGATCTCACCTCATCTACATTCTTAGGAGCTACCCACTCCATGAAAGCTCTTGTCTTTCTTGGATCTACTTCAATGCCCTCCTTGGAGACAACATGCCCCAAGTAGTGTACCTTAGTCTGAAATAAACTACACCTACTAAGCTTAGCATACAACTGATGCTCTCTCAACAACCTCAACGTTGCTGCTAAATGTTCAGCATGATCTTCCTCATTTTTAGAATACACCAGTATATCATCAATGAACACAATAACAAGCTCATCCAAATATGGACGCAACACATTATTCATCAAGCACATGAATGTAGATGGAGCATTAGTTAAGCCAAATGGAACAAAAACAAACTCATTATTCCCATACATGGTCCTAAACACAGTCTTGTAAATGTATTCTTCTTTGATGTGTACCTAATGGTATTTGGATCTCAAGTAAATCTTGGAAAACACTGCTGCTCCCTTCAGCTGACCAAACAAGTCATCAATCCTTGGCAATAGGTACTTGTTCTTGATGGTCACTTTGTTCAACTTCCTGTAGTCAATGCATAATCTAAGTGTTCCATCTTTCTTCTTTACAAACAATATCAGTGTGACCCATGGTGACACACTTGGCCTAATGTATCCCTTGTCCAAAATTTCCTTCAACTGCAACTTTAACTCAACCAACTCAGGTGTGCTCATCATGTAAAGTGCTTTTGATGCTGGCACTGCCCCTGGAACTAACTCAATAGAAAAGTCTACCTTCCTGTGAGGTGGAAACTTTGTAATGTCCTCAAGAAATACATCCTTGAACTGTTGTAAAATTGGGTACCTACTCAATACATCCATATCCTCAACTTCCTTACCCTTATCACTAGAAATGTGCACTACGAATAACTTACACCCTTTCATGTGGATATGCTTTGCTTGCATAGCTGTCACCATCCTAATTGATGTAGCTTTCTTCTTACCCTGTAAGACTCTTGGTTCCACATTGTCATCAACACACTCAATGGATTTATCATAACAATCCACCTTGGTTCTGTGAAGATACAACTAGTCCATGCCCAACAACATATTGTATGAAACCAACGATAATACATTCAAATGTGTTGTGGTAGGCATACCTTTCAAATCAAATGCACAAGCTCTTACCCAATGATGAACTTGTTTCTTCGTACCTGTAGCCAACTGCACTAACCAAGAATTTGCATGCAATTCCTTACTCAAACCACACTTATTGACCAAGTCAGGACTAACATAGTTATAATTAGATCCAGGGTCAATCAAAATAGAAAGAACTTGATCACAAAGCTTATTATCCATTTCAACGATAGATGCTTGATGCTCTTCCTGTTTATTATCCAATGCTGCATAGAAACGTGGAATACTCTAACCAACATCTCCAACAATATGTGCCTCCTATGCATTGTATATCTTAGACCTACCACTCTGGTATTATGGATAGTCTCTCCTGCGATGATCTCCTCCATAAGTCCAACACCACATGAGCTCCTTATTTTGTTCCTCAGAATGGTGTCCCTTTCCTCTGTCTGATGCATTGAACCTCTTAGGTGGTACGACATTCTCCTTGTTACCTGTATCTTGAGGCCTTGCTCTCTTTCTGTCCCATTTGCCTTCGTTATTTGCTTTACCTCTCTAGTCTGGCTTAGTCTCAGTTTTGCGCTTCGATTGTTCATAGCAATGCCTTAGCTTTTGAATGGCCTCCAATAATGATCTAGGCTCATCGAACTCAGTTCTATATTTAAATGCAACTGGTAACCCATTAATGAACCTTTGATTCTTGGCCTTTTCCTCTGTGAGATAAGGCACATACCTCAGTAACTCTAAGAACCTGCTAGTGTACTCATAATTTGTCATAGATCCCATCTTTAGCTCATAAAATTCCTTTGCCTTATCATCAAAGTATGTTTCTGACAAATATTTCTTCTTGAATAATTGCTCAAACTCACTCCAAGTCAAATCTTCCTCATGAATACATCTGACATCCTTCACATATTTCCACCAAATGTCTGCTTTACCTTTGAGACTGAATGTAGCCACTCTAGCTTTCATGTTGTCTAAATAGCCATGCAACCTGAAGAATTTCCTCATGCCAAGCAACCATGCCTCTGCACCTTGTGGTTTCTTCATCTCTCCATTAAATGTTTTTTATTTCTTAAATTCATTCAAAAAATATCCCCTGTCACTCCTCCTGTAAGGATGATACCGATGACGATCATAATGCTTATCTAAATCAAAACTAGAATCATACATGTGTCTATGCCCTCTCCTATCCAGAGTATCCAACAATCTGCCATCTCTAATTATGTCATCTCTATCTGATTTGTGACCACCATGCGATCGACTACCATATGCCCCATTAGTTTTATCCTCCTTATCATAGCTAATCCGACGTGGTCCATGTCGTTGCAAATTTGACAAACTTTGAAGTATTACTGCATTTACCTCTGCTTGTTTCTCATGTGCCTGTATGATTTTGTCATTATCTGCCTTACAACTCCTTATTTCTTCCTTTAAGATTCTTAGTGTAACTACCATATAAGAAGGATTCCCAACACCATATTGCTCTTCATATTCATAGGGAGAGTTTTTTTAGTCAACCATCTTGCTACCCATTTGATATTTCTTCCTGCAAGGTATATCATGTTAGCTAAACCAAATCAAAATAAACCGATGTACCTTAGTATAGTTTGGGGAGGATACCTTGTCTACAAGATCAACAAATTATTGTGATGCATGTATAACATAATCATGACATCACATAGAAACATAAAACATAAGCATATGACCATGCAACCACCATTCTAGCTAGGGTCTAGTCATCAAAGCATGACCTCAACAACAACACACACCATGACCTCATGCATGATAACCACCATTATTACGTCACTATGCACTTGTCCACATGCAAACATGAACATGCATAACCGATGCATAACCATCCACACATATGCATAAACATGTATGACAAAGCATGAATGAACAATACTTGAAATCAAACCTGCAAGAATGATACATGCAACCAAGCATACAAGAATGTAACCAAACATACTGCAATGATACATGTAAGTGACATAATCGACATGTAACCAGTTATATACTCACATCGATGCATTCCAAAATAATACCTCAAATTTCACATGGCAACATCACTACAACCGTGAAAAACATCATGCAAATGCAACAATCACATGGAATGCAAGGGTGAGAGACACACATGCAACTGACATGCATGCATGACCAACAAATAGCCCATCTAGTCCGAGGGGTGAACCATGGTCTGATACCACTCTATAATGCCCTCCTCCCACATCTACCAAAACAACTAGCCAGTCGGGGTAAACATGCACCGAGAGGCCACTATGATATGATTCGATCTCCTTTGCCACGTTAAGGAAGTGGAACAGATGGAAACACACCATACAAACATTAATTATCATATACAAGACCCCCATGAACCAATCCAATACATTAGAAAACTTTCCTTGAGGTCCCACTGAGCTTTTGGACAATTCAAGGCTCAATCGCTCCCATGCTATAAGCATGAGTGCAACCAACAATCTAAAGTCGCTCTCACAGGCTTGTTTGCCATCAACTAGAGACCAAAACTATCAATGCTATGCCAGCGACTCCAAGATTGAGCCACTTTTTTTAGGCTCAGAGCCCAGGTCACTACCTAAAATTGAACCATCTCTTCAGATCAGTAAAATAACATGGAAATGATAGTACTAAAGAAAATACTTGTTCAAGACCTTGAATGGACCCCTCCTAGCCATGATAGACATTTCGTCAAACATATTTCAAATGTGTAATCTATAGGAGTAATTAACAGTTCTGAGCATATGGGTCTCATACTTAGCTGAGAATCCCTAAGAACCATTTATGGCTCAACACATCAACTGCCATTCCATCCATTACATCATAGATACATTGATCATTCAATTACAAGTAAAAACATGAGGAAAGTCGTACATGGGTGATGTCATTAAACACATACATAACCAACATAATAGGGACAAAAATACTCATGAACGTACAACCATATAGACCACATACAATCCATCAAAATTCTCATAGAAATACAAGGATAAATAACCTTTCATTAATGATGCAAAATCCAAAACCGGGATGGGACTTCCACATTCCACCCGACCGTAGAATGGTTGACCCAAATCTCTCTTCAACCATTCACCTTTATTCCATATTCCAAGTATGAATGTGGGATCTCATAGAACACATCAATCAAACTCATCCAGGGCTTCCAAAGGCCATCCACCTCAACCCATCAAATAGTGATTCCACCTCACGGTCAGACATCACAAAACCATCATCAGATCGGTCTCTATCTCAGCCATCCAGGGCTCCAGAGCGTTTGTTCCAACCAAGGCTCCAGGACTAGTAACTCAACCCACAGCTGCCGCAGGGTGCCAGAGCGTTTGTCCAACCAAGGCTCTAGGACTAGTAACTCAACCCACCAAGGGCTCCAGAGCATTTTTCCCAACAAGGCTACAAGACTAATAACTCAACCCAAGTTGTTACAGGGCTCCAGAGCATTTGTCCAACCAAGGCTTCAGGAACTAGTAACTCAGCCCAAACTAAAGAAACATGAGAACAAACCAAAAATAAACAATGAAAGTAAACCCACAATCACCATGGCTATCCAGGAAATGGAAAGGCTAGGAAATCCTTTATCAATCCAAGAAATCCTTCATGCTAAGGACATATCTCAACCAAGCAACCACATGCATGTTCCATGCATGCCAAAACTAGTGAAGGAAACATACATGCAACTTAGTACCTGCAAGAAAATCTGAGGTAGTTTCAGATCCCGATGCCTTCTTATTCCAAGAATCCAAGTATGCCACACCCATCAAGAGTGCTCCAAGAAAATTCTAAGTCTCCTAGAGTATGAGAGAGAGAAAGAATAATGAGAGAGCTACAAAACTAAACTGGAAAAAGGTTACCAACTGAGCCTCAGAAGCCTTTTTATGAATGAGGCCTCTATTTTCTTCATTTTCCATTATTTTCCTTCAAATTCTTCCTCACATGCAACTTGTGACCTTTCACCTCCCTTTTCTCCTAATTTCCATTATTTTTATAAATAAATGTGCCAAAAATGCCATTTTGCCTTTCCAAAGCCTTAGCCATTGCCTTTGCCAATTTCCTTAGCCATAAACAACGAAACGAATACCACCTAGGATATCTTTCCCACCATTTTGGAATAAGTGTCCCATCATCCGTGGTTATTATTTTGAACTTTTATTACATGGAATTTTCACTAGGGTTGTTACAATACACAACAAAAGCTTTTTTTTCCACTAGTGCATAATTAAACTTTGCTCTTTTAAAGGTTGAGCTCATGAAATCAACAAGGATTCAATATTAGGATCAACATTTTGCGTGAGCACAACACATAGGCAAAATATCAAGTGAAAGTATACAAAATAAAATCTTTGGAAAAATCTAGACTAATTAATATAGGATCGTCCATGATAGCTTGTTTAATAGTGTTAAAAGCTTGTTTTTGTGATTCTCCCCATCTAAAATCAACAACTTTCTTTACTAAACCTTGAAGAGGTTTTACAATTTTGGAAAAGCTAGGAACAAAACGTCTTATGAAATTGATATTTCTCATGAAGGAATGTATGACCTTTTTAGAGTTTGGTGGAGTTAAAGCATTTCTGTCATGTGTCCTTTGAGGATCGATTCTAATTCCATCATTATATATAATACATCATAGTAATTTCCCTTCGGTAACTGCAAAACTATTTTTTTTAGGATGAAGGGAGATTCCAAGTTTTCTACATCTCTCAAACACATTTTTTAGTGCAACAAATGGTCAGACCTCTATTTTTAGAAAAAATAACATCGTCCAAGTATATGACCATAGATTCATTAATCATACCTTTAAAAGTGATATCCATCGCCCACTAGAAAGTTGCCCTTGCATTTATCAATTTGAAAGGAATTTTCTTGTAGGGAAATGTACCCAAGGAGTTCAGAACACGATATTTAATTAGTCAGCTAGTGCTACCATAATTTGATTGTAACCAGAGAAACCATCTAGAAATGATATCACCTTAAAGCTTGAGACACGTTGGAGGATCTACTCCATGGGTGGTGTCAGTTAATGGTATTTTTCAGAGGCTTTATTTAGATTTCTAAAGTCAACACAAAGAATAATGTCACCATTTTTCTTTCGAACAAGTATTAAATTTGCAACACACTGAGTTTGTCACACTGGAAAGATGATTTTAGCTGTCGGGAGTTTACTTAATTCTTCTTTAACTACAGATTCAAAATTTCGGTGCATTTTCCAATGTTTCTACTGAAAGGGTTTGGTTTTGGGTTTCACAGGAATAAAATGTTGTATGGTATTTGTGTTAAAGGTCTTGAGATCATCATAAGTCAAAGAAAATACATCTCTATACTTCTTGAACATATTAATGAAATCAAATCTTTCCTTGGGAGAACAATTTACCCCTAGATTAATATATTGTGGTTTATTTTTTTACCCCAAATTTATGACTTCAATTTCCATAATAGAGCTGTTAGTTTTGCAATTTTTAGCCCTCTTAAATTTATCATGAAATTCATACAAATTTTCCAATCTAACAATAGGTTTAGGTATCAGTTATACTATCTCGAAGAGCTCATTTGATGATTGATGTTTTCTGATCTAAGAAAAATCTCGCAACTTCTCATATCTGAGAAAAAAACATTGTCCTTAAAAGTGCCCTCCATATGCAAAAAGTCAATTATCTGCTTGTCATTATCAAACACATGCTAGTTAATGATGTTGTCAGGTATGGATGGTCTAAAAAGAAATTCAACTGAAAAATAACCAGATTCAAATTTTTTAGCGGGAATCAATCTAGAAGCTATATTGGCTAACAATTTTTCTTCTTGATTTACAGTTCTAGAAACATAAACCAATATTTAAAGTTGAAAAATTTGATATTAGATATCATACTTGTGCTTGATAAGCCTTCAACTGTGCTGAAAGGTAGTGAATAGGATTTTTTACCCATCTAGCAATTATTTCAGAGTCACCATAAGCACTCAAACATTCAAATCCACGATCAAGAGCCTTATGGAGCCGATGGATAAGAGCCTCGTACTCTATATCATTGTTAGTGCATTGAAATTCTAATCTACACGTGATAAAAATTTATTTCCTTTATGATCTAAAATCATACATCCAACAACGACTCCTCCTTTAGACTTAGAACAATCAAAATATAATGACCAAGTTTCAAATTTATCAATATTTGACACATTGTTGATATCAATAATTTTATGATTAACTATAACTAATGCATTGATTATTTCCAAATCAGATTGTTGTTCTAAATTCAAAACCAAAGAAAAATCAACAACAAAATTTCCAAAGAAAGAGTTCATCCTAATTGGTTCATTTGAATAATTTAAGTCAATAATACTATGTTTCATGTATGGCTCCTTGTTAATTTTAATTTTATTTGGTTCCCCTTTGTAGGGTAGCCACAATTGAGTCAAGTTGGTGTCCATAAATCCCCTAAGGTGTTGTAACTAATCCCTACTTAAAAACAGTTCATATACTTTAGGAATGTCAACAATTACAATATTTATAGTTTGATGAACTCTATAGTGTTGTGAAAATATGATAAGAACGAAATTAAATTCCCACACTACTTTAACATAAGTTATGTCCAATTATACACTCTTATATCAAAAGGTTTCATATGTGCATTAATATTCTGACAAATTGAAAGTGGCATCACATTAGAAGAAGCACCCATGTCAATCATACAATTTTTGACATTATGGTTACAAATTTCAAGAGTTAAGAATTTTCGAGTGCTCATACAAGGAGAATTTGCTTTTAGTTTCTTAACATCATCTATTGGAACATATTCCAGATTTAAAATAGTAGATTTGTAAGTGCTAGGTGTTTGGCTATTTACATTTTTATCTAGTGTAGATGGTATTTGGCTTTCATCTAAAAACAAGGCTAAGATATTCTTCAAATAAATTCAATGAAAAATCAGGAGGTTGAGTTTCATCTTGATTTTTAGAATCAGGTTCAACTTCCTTTTCTTCACTATTATTTTAGGTTATATCAAGATATGATGCCAAAGCTTGCAAAATATTTTCGAGTCGTTCAACATTCAAACCTTCCTTAAGGGGAGGTGATTTATGAGAATGTGGTTTCCTATATGATTTCTTAAAATTTCCACTGCCAGCTGGATGTTTAGATTTTCCTTTCTTAAGGTCAATTATTTCATTAGATAATTTATTTATAACCTTTTGAAGGCTCTCTATATTTAAAGTTGACTGATTTTTCTTGACTATAGGGTTTTTTGATTTTTTTAATTTTTTTGCTAGAAGAAGAGGCTGAATCAAATTTCTTGTCGGTAGTAGGTTTGAGACTAAGAATGTCCTTTTCAACTGACAAGGCTTCCTCAGAGGTTGTTTGTAAAGTATGTTTATGTGCCCTTTTTACCCACATGGCTATGTCATGAGGTAAAGCCTTCACGTAATAAGCGAGAATAAGATTTTGAGCTGACAAAGATTCAATAGGGATTTTGCTTTTCAAATATAGAAATCTAAAGTTGAAGTCTTTTACCTTCTCTTTATTCTGCATTTTCATGTTTGACAGTTCATTGACTAAAACCTCTAGTGGTTTGTCGACTCCGATTTTTTCTGGATATGCAGACTCAAATTGTTCCCATGAAATAATACTATGGAGAGGCTGAGCTAAATATCATGTAGTGACTTTTCCCTCAAATGTATAAGGGAATAGTTTACACACTACATCCTCATGTTGTATGCTCTTTTGCATGATAGTCAAAATAAACGCTTTGATGTGAGCCTTAGCAGGTTGCTTCAAATCAGGGTCAAAATTTGGAATGAACTTGTGAGGGTTCCTTGGGAGAGGATATTGCATGCTAAGAACAACAACAACATCTTGATGAAGCCAAGGGGTCGCATGATCATTTTGTAGGTTGTCTTGATTGTTTCCAAGATTACCTTGTTTATCTTCCATCCTAGGGGATCCTTTACATTTTGACGACTCAGAAGAGCCTTCGTTACTAGAAGAGTCGATTGAGGAGGAGGTGAACTAGATGGTGAAGGAGAAGAATTAAGACTTCCAAGAAAATTTGTTTGATTGGACTCGACAACAGGTGGCTCAACTGTAGACAAGTTGAGGTCAATGATTTTACCAATAAGGATATCATACAACCTATAATTCAGTATGGTAGTATCCTGAGGAATGCCTTCGTGCAAATATAGTACTGTAGGTTCTTGTAAGTTAAGGTTAAGAGGAATAACTATGTCTTGAGACAATCTTCTTTGAAGAGAATAAGTTCTTTCGAGTCCCTCTTGAGTTCAAGAGATGAGTTTTCGAGATCATTGAAGAACCTTGTCAATTTCAAATTGTGTATATGGTCGAGTTTGCGTAGTAGGCTCACTATTGGTCTGCTCAGGTTGTGGCTAAGAGCTCATTGAAGTCTCAACAAGGGGAGAGTTAGTGTGACTCTGAGTGACAAAAGGTGACCTAACATTTTGGCATTTGTGACGACCTTTTCCCATTTACAGTTGGATGGGCCCTCCTTTTGGCACCATTTTGTTGACACATACATTATATACCAAGACTATTTAATAGCCCAAGTTGTTTGGAGTAGTCACCCTTGACGAGTTTATAGGCTCTGTTGGCCTTGGATCTTTTCTTCTTACGAAGGAGTGAATCCAGAGAAACTAATCCTAATCTAAATTACAATTATCTTATACTAATCTAAACTAATTCTACACTAAATTATGGTTAAAATATATTGTAATTAAATTATTAAGTTAGCTACGCAAATGGAATAATGGAAATTAAACAACCTAAATCTGATATGAGTATAAAAACAAAATGTTGTATGTTTCACTGTTAATGGACTACGATATATTAAGTAATTCTAATTTATATAATTCATTTAGAAATTAGAATTAAGAAATATAATACAATAAATATTGTTACATAAATATGATTCAAAATGTAATATTTATATTACAACAAATAAGGCAGGTGAGAACATAATGTAACTAGCTCAAAAGAAGGATACACTATGGATAAAATTTTGCAAACTATGTTTATGACACAAAATAAATGAAACTATGAATTAAGTCAAAACTAATTCTTAATGTAAATAATACCAAAAGAAGTAAGTGTAAATTTATAGGTTCGTTATCCTTAAGGACAAGCATATATCAACTATGTTTACTTTCAGATTTTACATTAAGAATAAATGCAAAGGCTATGTAATATAATGTAATTGGCTCAAAAGAAGGATACACTATGGATAAACTTCTGCAAATTTTGTTTATGAAACCAAATAAATGGAACTATAAATTAAATCAAAACTAATCCTTAATGTAAATAATACCAGAACAAGTAACTATAAATTTACAGGTTCCTTATCCTTAAAGATAGACATAGATAAACTATGTTTACTTTTAGATTTTACATTAAGAATAAATGCAAAGGCTATCTAATATATAATTCTAATTATGGCTTGGCCAAGACTGATAAAAGGGAAAACTGTAAATGATCTCTTTTAAATTCATATACTTTAATCATTGGCTTTATGAAGACAATCAATGAAACCCGTTAGGTAAACCAATGGTATGAATGAGAAGCATCTACAACAACACCATTACTATCAATTTGTAAACAAAAAATGACATTTGTTGTCAATTTGAATATCTGGAAAACACACATAATTTCAAATTAAACTAATGCCTGAATCACTACTTCTTAGGACATGTCACTAAAGAAGAATATTGATCAAATACAACAATTACAAATCGAAATAATGCTTCATCAACAAAGAAATGTGATAAAGAGAGTTGTTTGCTTTAAGCATAAAATCATTAAGCAAATAACAACTTCTAGAACTCGAAAGTAAATTATTGGAGAATAAAGAAGATATTCACATGACCATGAAACATAATGATGAAAGAAGCAGACTGAATACAATCAAATCAATGAACTTGTATAAAAAGTATTCCACAGTCAAAATTTAACCAACATTTCCTTGTCCAAAACTTCCCCTTTTGGATCCCCGAGTTCATCAAAATGATGGTTATATATATATATATGTGTGTATGCTTCCAAACTTTCAAAATCAAATAAAACTAAAAATTGTGTTTTTAATAGTTGATTACATAAATAAAAGATAACTTTCGTAATTTTAGGCCTTTTGGATAAATAACCAAATTGAAATGAAACAGGTGGCAGACAGTGATCGAGAGTATGCCTTGGACACGTGGAAGACCTGCCAAAAAGAAAACTAAAATTAAACAAACTCATAATGATGCTAAAATGAGGCTGCTACAAAATCTTTGATTTTGTAGTGAACTTTTATTAAACATAGAAAAACATATTGAAATAAAGCATACATGAAACACTTCACATGCATAGATAAAAACAAATTCACTATTTATTTGCATTAGATCCTTCTAATTCTGAGGGGATATTGACTTTGAGATTTAGAGATTTAATCACGATGTGAGTGTCCTTTGACTAGGTTTTACCCTCGACATTGGATGACTTTTGTTCATTAGATTTATCCTTCACTTAGAACTAAGTTCTCAACTCATTATTCCATAAATCATTTGACTGATACAATGCTATAAATGAGGGACCATAACCTTGTATTGATGTTGTCAATACATATTGGCGATTAATTCATTTGAATGAGTGGTAACCAAGGAAGAATCATCTCAATTGGTCGTGTTGTTGTGAGCTGCCTCAGATTGGGGCTTGTTCTTTTTCAACAATGGCTTAGGATTAATTTCCAAATCAACCAAGGGAACATCCACGGGGGGAATTTCATGCCTAACCCTTCTGGCTCTAGAAATTCTCCTTTGAAATTACTTTGTCTTAACCATATCCTGTTTAATCTAACCAATTGTTTGTTCTCATGCTAGCTGGGCAAATTTTGGTTCGGCTTGAAGAGACTCTGTGGAGGGTTTTAAATCATGGGCTCTTGCCCCACTCCTAGTAAAACCAAGAGAGGTTAAAATTTTCGAAATTGTAACCCAACTGTCCTCTGAAAGACATAACCTTGGTGCTTGGACAGATGCCTCACACTTATCTTGTCAAAATTCATCAGCCAGTGATGGAGTTGAATCGATAGAAGAGGGGTCAAGAGCCATTGTAGCAGAAGACTAAGTGGGTAAAAAACCAAAGGTTTATCAAAACTATTACGAGGAAGAAAAGAATCCCAATTATCACCCAATTTAGCCAATTGATGTTTAACTAGGATGCGAATTAAACTATGGTGGAACAAAGACCTTTTAGGGTTTTTTTGTTGGCTTGATATGCCCTAGACATTTTTGTTGAACTCTTAAACAAATAATATGGAAAGTTAAGCTTTCGACCTATGAAAACAATTAAAAGTAAAATATGATACATAAAAACTATGTTATACTGCCCTTCGTAGGTTATATACCTACGAATTAAGTGCAATAACTCACACTATTTTGGCTTCAAAGACGATATAGGCATACCTTTGACATGGTATTTGCAGTCCTTCTTGTCAAGCATATTTCTACATGGAATGTTTTTTATTGCAACGTTCTTGGACGAACATTCACCTTTAAGAGGAACATGCGTGGCTACTGCTAAGAATTCGAGGTTAATTATAATTTCTAGGTCGCCACCATGGGCTCTCCTCCCATTAAAAGAAGCAACAAAGGCTTTAACAACTTCATTATAGTGTCCCCGAAACAACTGTAAAAGTTTCCACCAACTGACTTAGCGAAATAGAGCCAGTTTGTCATCGTTTGCTTCAACTGCCCTAATGAACTTAGTTCACACTATAGGCGACATGTTACCAAATAAAAACTAGAAACAAAACGAAACAAGGTCTGTGAAAACACAAAGACCGACCATCAAATCCTTAGTTGCAGAGCCCCCTGGCCAAAATGAGAAGAGACAAAATTAGGTTTTTTTGGAGAACCCTCTTGAAAAGCCAAGTAATGAATTGAACAACTGTCAAGTACTAGCTCAGGTTAGGGCCATGATGGTCTAGGGATATGAGTAATGAGTGACAGTTAAGAGATAACATGCCATATAACAATTGTCATCGCCACAAATTGACACTCGGGACTTAGGATTCTAGATCAATCGATGAATAGGTGTGATATCATAACACATCACCCGAAACCATTAGTTTCCATTAGTACGAATCCGTGAAAAAATCACTTAGAATCATATATTTAAGTTGAAATCAGTGGACCATAAATCGACATACGTGATATGATAGAATTGTTAAATGATGAAAATTAAATGTTTAAAAACATACAACGCCACCAATATGAGATATAAGCCTTAGGTTATGGCCATTGATTCAAACATTGAATATTAAAATCACACATCACACATATATTAAAGGATTAACATAAGAGTTAATATAATATAATTTATAAAAGTCATCCTATTAGCATTACAAACTTGATTAGGGCTGCTACAAAATCTCTTATTCTGTAGCGACCCTTAAACTTAAACATTTTCTTGCTATAGGAGCAATGATAAACTCACTAATCATAACAATAAAAGGAAATAACCCTTATTTTTCACCGATGAATGAACGAATGGGCCATATAATGCAACACACATCATGAGCAAAAGTTGAATTCAATATAGAGATTAAAATGATAATTAAAGGAAAAGATGCAGAAATCAATCTAATACCAATCCAATCAAGTCAAATGATAAAATAAGTAAAAAATTTAGGAGGGGCCCTTTAGCAAACAAGTATTAAGGAAACGAGTCAAATGTTCTACAAATCCATGAAGCAACATTATACTTTGCGCTGGTTTGCTTTAGCCCCAATGATGGAAGTCAAAGAAAAGATATGATCATTAGTCCAATGGTTTCTCTTGAATCCTACTTATCCTTTGGTCCTCAACCTCTATGTCTTTGCTTCTCTAAAGATTTGAATGTCTAAGGTTGTGGCAACGATCTTAGCGAAGGTATGGTCCACCATGATAGTGTGATAATTACTAGGATTATTTTGGTGACTCCATTCTTATAAATGAAATGGATGATATGGAAAGTCCAAGAAAATGGAATGTCATAAGTCACCATGTAATTAAATATATATATTTTTGGTTATCATGAGAATCAATAGACTTATTGCCTATCATCGAGCAGACTTGAGATCAAGTGAGTGATACTGCCACTATACTCCTGAGCCTAGTGCAATCGTCCACAAATCACACTAGATAGATAAACTAAGTTTGAAACCTAGATAAAACCCCTATATTAATTGGTAAATACCTTTTGATATAAAACATCCACTATTCAACTTAACCTAATAAACCCATATAATTAAATAATTAAATAAATTAATAATATAAAAATTAAATAAATTAATAATATAATGGTTAAAACTTTAAAGTTATGAAAGATTCAAAGATTATCCACTTTTAAATTAAGAAATAAGAAACAATGATAATGGATAAGTTCATGCTAACATTGAACGCTGGGCTAATTTAGAACAATGTGTAGCCTAGCTAAATAGAGAGGTTATCCATTGCAATTACTTTTGCAGTAAAGGCACCTTTTTCAAAATACTTAAAACACATTGCTTTACAACATTTGATAAAATATTTTATCCTCTGAATTAAAATTACAAATTTTCAAAAATTACAAATTTTAAATTGAAATAATATTGGGTCTCCTAATGCCTCCCAAAGACATAACCTTGCAAATATAATATTATTATAATAAAATCATAGCTGGAAGAGTCTCATGCTAAATATTACAAACAAATTAAAAAATAAAATAAAACACTTTGACATGACAAATTAAAAATTAAAAAACACACTTGCGGAACGATGTGCCGCTGGTCTTTAAAAGTAACACCACCGCACCTTGTATGGCCGGAGAGGCGTGGGGCGAGGGAGTCGGTGGGAGTTTAGCATTTGAATTAACATATATAAAATCATTTTGGAGAGCCAAGAGTTTTGAACGAACAGAGCAACGGGACAAAGCACAATTAGTCTGTCTAGATATGGGAATGGCGATTCCTGGTAACTGCAATGTTTCCCGGCCATTCGCTTGCCTGAAGGTAACAATTGCGATAGTTATAACGGTACTATGTTTCTTTGGAACAAATACTCTGGCCTTTTACGCCGGTGCCATCCACGACGTGCCCAATTTTCAGCATAGCCCCCTCATTGACCGACTTGCGCGCTTTGCCTTGAATGAATTCAATAGGCAACAGGTTTGTATGTCTGCCTATTCCCATTTCTTTCTTGAAGGGAACAGTAATTGCATTCTCTTACATTTTTAGATTCTTAACAAGATTTGGGTTTTCATTGGCAATAGTTGTTTTGGGGAAGAAAAGGCTAAAATTGTGTGTTGTGATGATTTTGGGGCGCCCAGAATGCGCAGCTTTCATTTTCAAAAGTGGTGAGAGCGCGAGAACAAATGGTGGCAGGGATGTCTTATTACTTGACAGTGCAGGCTCTGGATGGTCACCAAACCACTGGCTTGTACTTGGCTAAAGTATGGGTGGTGCCGTGGAAAAATTTCACGCAATTAGAGGATTTCAAGCCCCTGGATGCTGATAAAGGTATTGCTCTAACTGCAATGCATTTTTGGTCCCGATTCCCATAAATTTATACATTCAGATATTCAATTTGAGCTAGAATTAAATTAACTCCAGACATTTTAGGCACCCACCTTCTCAGTCCAGCTCTAAGAGGTTGCCATTGACTTTGTAGTTTATATGGTTACAATTTTGTTTCATATGTGTCCGGGTGAGTCTGGACACTTCCTAGACAACTTCCCAGATCGCCTTGACAAAAGGAGCCAACAGAGTTGTGAATAGAATGAGATTGAATGGGGAAGGCCAATCGGTTTGCCTTTGTTTGCCCCATGGTTAAGTTAGACCTATGAAAAGGGAAATCACTAATACTATATGCTCATTAGTCCGTCTTTGTCCTCTCTGAACAGAAGGTAGACCCTATTGGAAGGGGGTGGTTAAATAATAAAGTATATTAGTACGCCTTTGTGTGTATTCAATTGAAGACAGAATAAACGGGAGCGATTGAAGGGTAAAACACTAAAACCTCATTGTTCCACCTCTATGATCCATGAAAAGAAAGGTAGTCTCACTTATGCTTCTATGTGGCATGAAGAGCAGCAATTCCTACCCATGCTGTTAACATGTTAACATTACCATATGGGGATGCCCCTATATAGTAGTCAGACCCTCTTGATAAAATGTTAACATTACAATATGGGGATGTGTCCTAAAGAGAAGTCAGGTTCTCCCCCAGAGGGGTTGGTTGAACTATAAATGCACATTAGTCGGCCTCTTTGTGCTATGAGGGAATGTGGACCCTAAGGTTAGGATAGGGGATAGTTGAATTGTAACAGCTTACTACTCAGCCTTTCTTTGTCCTGAATTGAAAACAAACTTCAGTCAAAATTTGTGGAACAGGTTATTGGAACAATAAAAGACCATATATCCAACTTTGTGCGTCTTGAAGAGAAAGCATACCCTATATTAACTTACCTCTTTGTGCCTTGAAAAAAAGACAGACCCAACTCATATAAGCATCGTATATAAGTGACCATTGGTAAATTGTGATTCTACTAGTGTTCATTCTGTAAACATTGGTGAGTGTTGTTAATGACTACAATCCAAGTCTATATGTCTTTTGAGCTCCAATTTGCAACTAGCTACCAATTCATGTTGTAGAAGTGGCATGTTACAATTTTGTATATGGTTTTGTTTGAAGCAAATCCGTGGGCTAAGTATGAAATTTATCCCTTCTGTAACAAAATGCTGCCATGTTCTGCATTTTTCTCCATTGTTGAATGATCAATCTCGAAATTTTCTTTGGATCATCTCAAAATTTTCTTTGGATTCAATAATCCAGCTTCATACGTTTTTACCTTTTGGTGAGAAACAACCAATCATTTGATTCAAGTCGAAGATCAAGGTAATCCTGCATCGCATTCACCACGTAATCCTGCATTGCATTAACTGCAGAATCAGCTTGCTAGAATTGTAGGAGCACTGGCTAACGACGAGATACCCCTTGTTAGACTGGCCTGGTCCTTACACCTATTATTACTGGAACTTCTCTATTTTGATCCTTGTGCATTCTATGTCCTATTAAAAGATATGCGTAGATTCCTCTATCCACTCTATTTTCTATTTAATGCAATATGTTTGGAGTGTGTTTTACTTATATTATGCATGCACAGACCTGATTAAAACTTATGCCTTGTGAAAACTAGATGGATCCCAGACATCACCTTGGCATGCTGTCGGAGTACAGGATCCAATGGTAAAAGAAGCCGCTGAGAATGCTGTGAAAATTATACAGCAGAGGTCCAACTCCTTGATGCCTTATGAACTTCAGGAGATAGTTTCGGCAAAGGGAAAGGTCTGTATTTATGGTTCATTGCAGTTTTAGATTTTCTCATTATCGAGTGCTTTCTGGTTGGGGAAAACATTTATTTTCTAATAGCTGTACTCTGATTCCAGGTAGTTAATTCTCTGAATATCTTTGACCTGCTTCTGAAAGTCAAATGGGAAAATGAAGTGAAAAACTACAAGGTTGAAATGGAGAGAACCCTTGCTGGCAAATGGGTTATGAACCAGATGCAACCTGATGCAGGGCACTGACACTTCGCTTTGAATAGCAACAATTTTGTCAATATTATTAAACCGTCTGAGTTGACATATAATTCTCATGTTTGCATGTGACTCCCCTGTATATTTAGGTACAAGGTAATTTGAACAAATATATGTGTGGTTTTATAACAGCTTTGTGAATTGTTTTGTAGTTTACGTGCTACTTCTCTGTAAGCTTTTGAATTCAAAGAACCTTGTTGTACTGTTTGCTTCATATAGTTTTGTGTTATTTTATGCTCGCTTTCTTTCATTTTGGAAGTGGACAAATAATTTAATGATATTCTTGGTATGTCTCGGATGGCTAAGAATATTTTCAGACCTGATAACCTTGGATGACTAACTAAATTTTCAGACATAATAACTTTGTATACATTATAAAATGCAAAATTAACTATAAATGTTCCGAAATTCTCCCAACCTGTCATGCATTTCAGAGCAGGAATCCAGCTGGTTTGGGAAATTTAGCTTTTTCCATTTATAACATTATCTTTGTTAATAGTGTTGTCAATTGGTTTTATCTTGGGTGGTTGGGCGGAAGGATTGTCATCCTCCCCACCCAGTATAATCCTTGGGTGGTACCCAGGTTCAGCTCCTACTGAGGTTCTATTTTCGCAAGTGATATATAGGAGGTTCAATTCTTGAGTGGTACCCAGGTTCAGCTCCTACTCAGGTTAAATTTTACCCGTTGCCTATGGGGTTTGAGACTGTATAATCTTTGGGTGGTACCCAGGTTCAGCTCCTAGTCGGGTTCTATTTTAGCGGGTTTGAGACTGTATAATCCTTGGGTGGTACCCAGGTTCAGCTCCTACTCAGGTTCTATTTTCGCAAGTGATATAGTGGAGGTTCAATTCTTGGGTGGTACCCAGGTTCAGCTCCTACTCAGGTTCAATTTTACCCATTGCCTATGGGGTTTGAGAGCGGGGTGCTTGGTGATATGAAAAAATATATATTATAAAAAGAGTTTCCAAATCAATTTTAATTTCCATAATTTCATCATAGAGTTTCTTCTTACTTTATGGTCGGTAGCTTTGATTTCGGAGGTCAACAAATTATTATGATATTCTTGATATCTGTCTCGAATGACCACATAAATTTTCAGGCATGATAAGTTTGTATAAATAATAAAAATGCAAAAAGAATTCCAAACATTCTTACAACCTCTCATGCATTTCAGAGCAGGAATGCAGCTGGTTATGGAAATTTAGCCTTTTCCATTTATTACATAGTCTTGTTAATATTTACATATATTATCAAAATGTGTTGCCAAATCAATTTTAATGCTTTTTCCATTTATAACATAAGTCTTGTTAATATTTACATATATTATCATCAAGTGTTGCCAAATCAATTTTAATTTCCATAATCTCTGGTAAGGTGTATATACTGTTTGCGTGCTGTACTTATCAGTGAATGGTCTCTTTTGTTTTAAACTGTTACCAGTGCTTGTTGGAATTGAAATCTTCGTTGTCGAAGATTAGATTGACTGTTGTAATCATCTATTTCCACTGGCCCAGTCTTTCCATTTGACTCTGCCACTGAAGAAGGTGAAAGCTATGCCCACGGACAGATGATCTGAACTTTGCAGAGTTCATCGATATTGCCGTGTTTCATGAACATTCATCTAATGATGACTAATGATCATCTCCAATATATTGGCTTGTCTTCAATAATTGCGGACTTTGCTTATTTTGAAGTATTGATTAGAACTTTGATTTTCCATCTGGGAATCTACTTTTATGGCTAAATTGTTGTTGAACCTTTAGTATACCTATCTTGTAATGCTTTGCAGTGTGCATATTCTACCCACAAGATGATAAGCCAATGTAAGTTTTCACTCATTAGAAGGGTACCACATTCTTAGATGCAATTTCCATTCAGAAGTAATATACAAACCGGGCCTTTAAAACTGCCGTTAACCTTCCATTGTCGGGATAATGCTTAGATGTCAGGACTTGTGGTGTAAGCATTTTCCATAAGATGACAAGCCACAGTAAATTTCCACTAATTAGAAGGTACCATCTGAAAAGGTTTTATGTAGGGTAAGTGTTTGAAGCGAAGTTTTGCTTTTCATCTTGAAAATGAGAAATTACATTCAGATGAAATCTGATTACCGTGTTTGTTTAATCATAACTAGGATGCATGTAACCTGTGATTCGTCAGATACTGAAGAAATGCCAAATCCATGTGGTGTGATTATAACTGGAACGCATGTAAACTGTCAATTCACAGTGTTGGGAGTATCCAGATAACATCCTGATTTTATCTCGAAATCACGATTTTTTATAACATCCTGATTTTATGTCGAAATCACCATTTTTTATAACATCCCGATTTTATTTTGAAATCATTTTTTATAACATCCCGATTTTATTTTGAAATCACAATTTTTTTGGCATAGCTGATGTTTGTCCATTTTTAATTATATTTAGATATATAATATCTAGATTTTATTTTGAAATCACGATTTTTTTGGCCTAGCTGATGTTTGTCCATTTTTTACTATATTTAGATATAACATCCCGATTTTATTTTGAAATCACGAATAAAATCACAATTTTTTGGCCTAGCTGATGTTTGTCCATTTTTAATTATATTTAGATGGTATCTTGATTTTGCCCATGTTTGCTAATTTTTATGGATGTTTTTAGGTTTTCATGAATATTTTGCCCATGTTTGCTAATTTTTATGGATGTTTTTAGGTTTTCATGAATATTTAGATGGTATCTTGATTTTTTGGCCTAGCTGATGTTTGTTCATTTTTAATTATATTTAGATGGTATCTTGATTTTGCCCATGTTTGCTAATTTTTATGGATGTTTTTAGGTTTTCATGAATATTTAGATGGTATCTTGATTTTGCCCATATTTGCTAATTTTTAATTTTTACGGATGTTTTTCCGTATTTATGATTTTTTGGTTTTCTGAACCTTTGCTGATTTTATCCTGATGCTGATTTTGCTGATTTTATTTTTATCCTGATGGTGATTTTATTTTTATCCCGATTTTATCCTGATGCTGATTTTTATCCTGGCTGATTTTTATCCTGATGCTGATGTTCACAACATTTCCAAATTGCCAAAATCCCGATGCCTGATGTTCACAACATTGCCAATGCCAAAGGCATGTGACGTTGTCCTAACTGGAATGCATGTAACCTGTCATTCGTGTCAGATAATGAAGAAACTGCAAAGCCATGTGGTGTACACTGTACACGTGATCCCTTGATTTACACTTGGTCATCTTTCAATAACTACAAATTCAGGACACTGGTCTTACACTGGCAATTCAGTACACTAGTCCTACATGAGCAAATTCCATTTATAAGTGATTAAAATTATCAAAACACAAAAGACTGGGCCTTTCAAACTGCTGTTAAATTTCCACTGTAGAGGTAATGCTTAGAGAGCCAGGAATTGTGGTAATAACAATTACTAATACAGTTTATCGCCATCAAAGAATGCATATGCTTTGTAAAGAGCCTAGTAATACAATACTCCTAATCAATACGTTTTTCTTCCTTTGTTCCCATATTGAAAAAATGGGTCTTAATTCTGTTGCTAGTAACGTCTTCTTATTTACTCAGTGGGGAAGTTGACTATGAAGGGGTGCATCCTTCTGGCACATTTATGATAGATTCATTACACATGACTAGGGCTTATTCGAGTGATTTCCTGGTATACATGGAATTATTCTTCTCTTCTTACTGTACATGGAAATTTTTTTCTTCGAATATATGTTAGATTTTCTTTTTCTTGAACTATATAGGGTGGATTATTCTTTTCCACCACGAGGGCTTATTCGAGTGATTTCCTGGTATACATGGTATTATTTTTTTTTATTACATGGTATTATTTTTATTTTTCTTTTTTCTCCCGAATATTATATGGTAGATTATTTGGATTATTTTTCTTTTCTCGATATACATGGGATTTTCTTAATCTTTCAATGTATTGTAGATTTTTTTTTCCTTAGAATTTTCGAAAAGAATAATTTTATTATTAATATTATTATTACTATTTTAAATTACATTAAATTGTGGATTATTTTTTTTATTAATAAATTACAGTGTGGGGGAAGATGTGTAACATTGTGTATGGCATTGAGATGTTTTCTTGCCTTTCTTTAGATGTTAGATGTTATGGGTTAAATATGTGAATATTTTTTAAATGTTAGTATGTAATATTTTGACTAAATCAAATTATTTAAAAAAATAAAATTTAAAATAAATGAAAATTAATAATTTAAATAAAATTGAAATAAAATAGTAAATTTATTAGAAGTTTAATATATATAACTTAGTAAATTTATTGATGGATCAAATATCTATTATAACACAACAACCATTTCATAGGTTATAATGCTGGCATTCACATAAGAATTTGATTTGTAAGAATATAAAAACACTAGTTAATAGTTGTGTTTTTATTAGTAATGAAGATGGTTTATAATGCATTTGTGTGAATACAATGTTTATTTAACAAGTATGGCTAGTTGTCCAATAACTTGTTAAATAAATGATTAAAATATGGACAACTTGTTAAGTAAATGATAAAAATATACATAGAAATTTTTGTTGATGTGAATAAATAATTTTATTGCATATATAAATTGAATATATGCTTTACAATATCACTTGAATGGTGTGCTATAAAGCATTGACTGGTCACGAATGACAAGTATGGATATGCCCTATTTAGCTTGTGACCAGTGTGAATATGCACCATTTATTAATTAATAGTTTATTAATTATAATATTATTTTATTTGTAGCATTGCCTTTCTTGAGAATTGCTTTGTTCAAATTTAGGGTAGTGAATGGTATTGCTGGTGAAAATGTGCTATTTTCCATCATGAATCTTCTTTTTAAAGGTTTTTCTATTTGATCGTTTTGGAATATAACACCTTTTCCTTCATTGCAAAAATACCTTTTGGTTTTAGAATAATTCTTCTTTTGTTATTGAACTCATGAATCTATGTTTGAAGATGTTAGAATTGCGTTCTTAAATTTAGGGTAGTGAATGGTATTGTTGGTGAAAATGTGCTATTTTCCATCATGAATCTATTTTTTAAATGTTTTTCTATTTGATGGTTTTGGAATATAACACTTTTTCCTTCATTGCAAAAATACCTTTTGGTTTTAGAATAATTCTTCCTTTGTTATTGAACTCATGAATCTATGTTTGAATAGGTTAGGCTTGTTCCAACATCTTCTTGAGGCATGACACATAGAAGATATTATGGATGTTATAGTGGCACCCTCTTTATAATTAGTTTCGCTATTTGTTGAGAAGATATAATTTGAGTTGGAGGTTGGAATATGAAAATTTATATTTTGTTCCTTTCCATTTGAATTTGATAAATTGTTTTTGGTGATTTGTAAAATAGGTCCCCAGGGTATGCAACCATTGAATTCCCAATACGATGTCTACTCCTCGCAATGGCACGATGTAGAACTCGAATTCTAATTCGTAATCTTCTAATTGCAACTTAACCTTGTGACATTTTGCCAACTTCATTCGTTCATTTTCCATTTGCTACCACCACTCATATGTTTGCAATTTGGAAATAAAAATAGATGTAGTCTTTGTATTTGGAATATTATTTTCTTTCTTATATTATTATTCTAAGTTATTTTTGGATGTGTTAGAGTGTTCTTCGGATTTACACATTATTTTTTTGTTGTTGTATTTGTGCTTGGGTGTCTAGTTGTCTTCACAATACCTACATTTGGTGACCCATTTCTTGTCAAAGCCCTTGTGCTAGTTCTGTTACTCTCTTAAGCGAGGAGATATATACTTGTCAAGCTTGTTTATGGGGAACTTTTTTTACCTTCCATTCAAATATCAATTTGATTTTCTTGGACCTGTAAAAGAGGGCTTGTTGAACTTGCTTTTTTGTTCGATCAATTTTGTTGCATGTCTGCCATCCTCAATTGTTTTAGGCTTTTATATATTTATTTCAATACGGATATAATTTTATAGTCCACATGTGTACATTTTTAGCAATTGTTCATTCGTAAATCATTATCATTTTGTCTAGTTGCCCAAATTTTCCATTTGTGTGTATAGTTGTTTACATTTCCCTTCTATTTAAGATGTACACATTTGTTGTATAAATCATCATTTTCTTTGCCTGTAAACCTTCTTAATAAGGCAATCATAAAACTTTGACAATGAAAAGAGAGAACATCTCATTTTTTTGTCCATGATAGGAGCTAGTTATAGGTTTCCCCTCTAAATTGTTGGAATTTGTCATCATCTTTTCCTTTTCACCTAGTGGGGGGTTTGATTCAAAAATCCTCTCCATTTTGTTGACCCAAACCACTACTACTCTATGGCCCTTGCTGTTATACTTCGTAAATGATTTTATTTATTTATTTTTTTTTATTTGGGCTGTGGATGATTTCTATTTGAAATTTTTGTGTGATATTGATTGTTTGAAAAAATTATTTCAGTTGGTTCTTGATGGTTTTGTTCATTTGTATTTTGTTGGCTAGGTATCAACATTTAATAGACTAAGGGTTGCGTTGTTTTGTCCTTGTCGTTGTTCTTCATGATTAGTGCAAATTTCCATCGATATTCAAATTATATGAGATGATTATCAATCTTGTTTCTTTTCTCTATTTGCTAATTCATCTTCTCAATCAATAGCTTTTATCCATCCTCGAATTTTGTTTGCATCTTTTCCATTTTGAGACAATATCTCATGTTATTGACTTCATCTCTATATTGGTTGACTTTAGCATTTAGATTGTCGTTGTTAATTATTTTGGAATTACTTTCTTCCTTGTGGACCCCACTTCTTTCTCTTTTAATTATTTTATATTATCTATCTATCTTTATATATATGAAATAACTTTATAATTAACTAATTAAAATTAATAATTATTAATAAATTCATAAGTGACTTATTTTTTCCTTTTTAAATGTTATGCAACCAACACACAAACTATAAGAAAAGATAGATCAATGACTTCAAAATCAACCTCTTCGAGGGGGCAACCGCCTTTACATTACACAAATGGACAATTCTTGGATGATACAAATGACAAGAGCTTATTTCTATATATAGGAGTCTAAGGGGTCACAATATAATTAAAGCTGACATAACAATAATAATGTAAGGGCACAACAATAACAATAGTGGGCTTCTATTGTGCATAACAATATGGGGACAACATGGGCACAACAATAACAATAAGGGGCTACAATGACAATAATAATAAGGGAATACACTGGTATTATAGAGTCCTAACATGCCCATCTCCTTCAGAAAAGTGTTGTTCTCAATGCTTCAGTAGTTCTTGATGTTTCTGTATAAAATTCTCATCCTCCCATGTGGAATTTTCAGTGGGTAAGTTCTTCAACTTGATGAGATACTCTGAAATTGATCAATCTCGTAGCTATCAAGTTCTTGTTTCTGTGACTGCTTTAGGTTCCAATATGATTTTTCCTTCCTCGTCAAGGTTTGATAATATTGTTTGAACTATGAGCTTGTCACTTATAACCTTCTTAAAGTATGAAACATGGAAAACTGGGTGCACTCAGGAAGCTGCAGGTAGCTCCAATTTGTATGCAATAGTACCAATCTTTTTCAACACATTGTACGGACCATAATACTTTAGTGATAATTTATTATCATTCTTAGCTTGCTTGAGGGACATTTGTTTGTATGGTTGTAGCGGTAGAAATACCCAGTCACTTACATCAAAACTTTTTTTGTTTCGATGTTGATCTGCCTGTTGTTTCATTCTATTTTGCGCTAAAGTGAGGTTATCCTTTAAGAGTTGGAGAACTTCTTGTTGATGCTTGATGTGATCTTCCACTGCTTGAACCTTAGAATTTTCTATTAAATATGATGTGATGGACGGTGGATGGTATCCATAAAGTGCCATAAATGGGGTCATTTTTGCTGCATTTAGGAAGGAATTGTTATACCACCATTTAGCCAAAGGCAACCATTTGACCCATTGTGTTTGTTTATTAGATACAAGGCAACGAAGATATCCTTCCAAACATTTGTTCACTATCTCAGTTTTCCCATCAGATTGAGGATGATAAGATGAATTATGAGCTAACTGAGTACCTAGACAAGAAAATAATTCTGTCCAAAAATTTCCAGTGAAAATGAGATCTTTGTCGCTTACAATAATCTTTGGGTTTCCATGTAGCTTTTGAATTGTTTCTGTAAATGCAATAGTAATTGTATTGGCTTTAGATGTATGAGATAATGCACAAAAGTGTGCATACTTGGTAAGTCTATCAACTACAACCATGATGACACTATTTCCTTCGGACTTGGGTAAACTTGTGATAAAATCCATTGAAACCTCCTCCCAATGTTGACTTGGAATGGATAAAGGTTGTAATAGACTTGGGGTCTTAATTATCTCAACTTTGTTTTGTTGGCAAACCAAACATTCCGCCACAAAATTTTGAATATCAGATTTAAGGCCATCCCAAAAAGATTTCTTCTTAACCCTGTGGCAAGTTTTTAGAAATCTTGAGTTCCCTTATAAGGGAGAGGTGTGCAATTCGATAAGAATCTTTTGCTTGAGTTGGGAATTCTTATAGAGGTATAAGCGATCTTTGTACCATAACGAATCATTTTTCCAGCTAAACGTATAATATGTATTGGGATCTTGTTGTAATTTTTGAATGAGTGCCCACACTTCTTCATTCTTCCATTCATCCATTTCTTCATTTATCCAATCTGGTTGGATAATAGAAATGGCGCAAAGGAATGCTTCCACATCCTCATCCTTTCTTGAAAGTGCACCTGCAACAACATTTTGCTTCCCTTTTTTGTAGATGATTTCAGAGTCATAACCCAACATCTTGGTGACCCATTTTTGCTGCTCTTCTGAATATAATCTTTGTTCTAAAAAATATTTAAGGCTATCATGATTTGTTTTTACCTTGAAGTGCCTTCCCATTAAGTAAGGTCGCCATTTATTAAGTGCATGTAGTATTTCCAACATTTCCTTCTCATAAATAGCTTTGTGTAAATACTTTGTTTTGATTGGACAACTTTCGAAAGCAATGGGTCTTTCATCTTGCATTAAAACAACACCAATTCCATTTCCTGAGGCATCACATTCCACAATAAAGGTTTTTGTGAAGTCTGGCAGCTAAGACCGGTGATTGGCACATTTCCTCTTTAAGATGTTCAAAGCCCTTCGTTGCATCTGGAGTCCAAGAAAATGCATCTTTTTTCAATAATGTTGTTATATGTGTTGCTATTCTCCCATAATTCTTAACAAAATTGCGATAATACCTTGTCAAACCAATAAATCCTCGCAGATGCTTTATGGATGTGGGGATTTTCCATTCCTTAATGGCGTTAATTTTGCTAGGGTCGGCCTTACACCTTCATGAGATACAATATGACCTAGATATTCCACCTCTTTAACTCCAAAGAAACATTTGGAGATTTTTGCATATAATTGTTTCTCCTCCAATAGTTTGAGACTCTGTCAACATGTTGAACATGATCCTTCCAAGACTTGCTATAGATTAGTATATCATCAAAAAATACTAACACAAATTTTCTAAGTAAGGGTTTGAATGATAAATTTATCATTAATAGTGAGCTTGTTGATCTCCCTATAATCCAGACACATGCGCTGTTATTCGTCCTTCTTGTGCACCAATACTATTGGAGTAGGTAAAGAACTTTGACTAGGTTGAATTATACCAGCCTCTTGCATTTTTGCAACCATATGTTCAATTTCACTCTTTTGGGCGTAGGGATATCTGTAAGGCCCGATGTGTTGAGGAACACTTTCTGGAATCAAAATAATAACATGATCATGATCAAGAATAGGTGGAAGGCCTTTGGGAGTCTCAAATACCTTGGAATGATTGTCCAAGAAATTTTAGAGATTTGGAGAAATAGATGATTTTGATGTGGGAACCTGTAGTGAACATAATTGTGAAATTACGCCTCATTGTTCTTTCTTTAAAATCTGTCATGCCGTTAGAACTGATTATCTTTACCGGTTTCCCTGCGATACCCCTTAATTTTCAAGAAAAGTTGAAAATTAAAAGCTATCGTACCCAAAGATTGTTTCCATTGGACTCCTATCACAACAACACCACCACCCATTGGAATTGAAAGAATTAGACTATTCAATACATATTCTCCTATAGTTAGCTTTATATTATGGCACTTTCTACAGCAATTGATGGTTCCTCCATTTGCAACCATCACTTGACACACTGGTGCTAGATATAGGAAGCAATTCAATTCCTTGACTATCTTACAATGAATAAAATTATGGGTACTGCCTGAATCAACCAACGCTATTACTTTTTTCTTCGTGATATGTCCTTCTATCTTGAGAGTTTGAGGAGTGGTAATTCCGCCAATGCGTTATAAAATATGGCCGGATTCATTTATTCTTTCTCTAGGGTTTGTTCCTAGTGTATATCCTCTTCTTTTGACGTTTCTTGTTCAATTTCTTCCTCCTCTTCACAATCTATGTAAAATAATTTCTTCTCAACACACTTATGACTTTTAGTGTATTTGCTATCACAATTGTAACAAATCCCTTTTGCTTTTTTTTCTTCCAATTGTTTTGGTGTCAAATTTGTAGGTTGTGGAAGGCTAGGGGCAACACCACTTCCATCTTTATAGTTGTGAGTGGTAGGCTTCCTTGCTTCCATAATTTTGATTTCAATTTTTCTTGCCAATTTGAATGCCTTCTCCAATGAATCAGGTTCCCAAAGGCGAACCTCATCTGGATGTTATCCGTTAATGTCCTTATGAACACATCAATCATATGTTCCTTTGGAATATATTTTACCCTTATATTCAATTTTTGGAAGTCCTCAATGTACCATTAAACCCTTTTGTTTGAGATTTACCAGTTGGCTAAAAAGAGTGTTTCTTTTTGTATCTTCATAATGTGCTATCATTTCTTCCGTAAAAATTGCCCAAGTGACAATTTGTTTATGAGAGAAAAGCCATCGATACCATACAAACTGATTGGGTTCCAAATATAAAGTTGCAATGCACACCTTTTGTGTGTTTCGCACACTATGGAGATCTAAATATTGCTCCATCTGTAGTATCCATGTTACGGGATCCTTGTGATCAAACTTCCTCATATCGATCTTTGGAACATGGTGGGTCTTTAATCCAACGTTAGAGTCTATGAAATCATACTTAACATTTCTTTTGTTCTCATCATGAGTTTCCTTTACTACCCTTTCGCCATTAGTAAACATTTCTTGTAGCAACTTTGTCAAATCTATCTTCAAATTTTCCATGTTGCCTTTAAGTTTTGCTTCTATACCATCCATCTTAGCTTCCATGCCATCCATCTTAGTTTCCACTCCATTCATCTTAACTTCCATGACTTTCTGTAAACCATCCATCTTAGCTTCTGTTACTTTTTGTGAGAGTGAAATTTGTTGCACTTGGTCTCGAAATTTTGATATATCATGTTGCATTTCTTCCTCTTCTTCATGCGTCACGATAGAGATTTCAGGTTTCTTACTAGGTGTTTCCATTTTCTTTCTTTGGGGCATCAATTAATGATAATTATGCTTCCCTATGTCCTTTGAATTCCTTCAAACTAATTTTTCAAACTTAACTTATCCAAAATTTTAAAAAGACTACACACCTTTTTTCTCTTTGTAGGAGCTCGATATTGAATTTGTTGTATCTATGTAATTTTAGATCTCCAGAGTCTAAAATTTTGTCCCGCGGTAGCCATATGAGTCCTCGTTCCAACCCCGCAAGTCTAATCAAGATTGGATTCTCCGAGAAAGAGTTATTCCAAATCTTCCACGATGACTTGATTATAGACTAGTTCAGTAGAGCGAAATTGTACGAAGTACCACATGTCATTGTTTTGACCTTCAGACTTGGAAACGATACACAGAAAACTACAGTCCATCCTCTTTTTGTGAGATTTTACGAAATTTTTGTCTGATGCTCAGAAAGAAAGTTATGACGATTTTATCCAGGTCATCTGTTTGAGATATAATTCGGGAGCTTGCAAAAACCCTAACTTCTTTGGATCATATCTTCGAAAATATAGCGAGACAAGATTTAAAATATGTACCCAAGGTTCATCAAGATTTAGGCTCAAATGGGTTTTAATTTCAGCTTTCGAAACTTCGTAGAAAAAAATTATATCGAAAATTCCACGATGGCCTGTTTGAAGCACTGAAACGCTAGAATCCAAAGCTCTAATACCAATTGTTATGCAACCAGCTCACAAAATAGAACAAAATATAGATCAACGACTTCAAAATGAACCTCTTCAAGGGGGAAACCTCCTTTACATTACCCAAATGAACAATTCCTCGATGATACAAATGACAAGACCTCCTTTCTATATATAGGAGTATAAAGGGTCACAATATAATCAAAGCTGGCATACCAATACTAATGTAAGGGCACAACAATAACAATAGTGGGCTTCTATGGGGCACAATAATAACAATATGGGGACAACATGGGCACAACAATAATAGTAAGGGGCTACAATGACAATAATAATAAGGGAATACATTAGTATTATAGGGACATAACATTAAATAGTAATTTTATTAAAATTATTAATAACTTGACTTAATAATTATTTTAATTATTAATTTTCTATTGAAATTAAAAAAACAAAATTGAGATTACTTACGTTATCTTCCCGTAAGATGCGAATGATGTTGAGGTTGCACATTGTGCCCTTGCATGATTTGCTTCCTTGTGATGTGAATGACAATGACATACAAGGGGGCAATTAGGTAGGTGGAGGATAGTATCAAAGTGATATAGGAAAACAAGGAACAATGTTGTGGCAGAGGGTGGTGTCAACTTAGTGTATATAATCATGGGGAACAAGGTTCAAAATTGAACATGTCACAACTCTTGAAGAGGGGTCTAGCACGTCCTAGAAGTGTGAAGCGAAAATGAATCATAAAAAAATGTTATTTTTGATTTATATTGGTTTAAAAAAATGTATAGCAAAATGCCTTGTGAAGGGTTGTCGGATAAATTTTGGCTGGATAAATTGGCTGATATCCCTAGAGGTTGGACACTTGGTTTCCTTGTTTTCGTTTATTAACTCATAAATTTCCAGACAATGTCATTGGTCAGACTCCAGAGGCTCATAAATTTGCTTTGCACTTGAACGAAAATGTCAGAGGCTTTATGTAGATGTTGACATTGCAATTGAGAGTACATCCTGGGTTGTCATTTGTTTCATCAATGTTCTAGTACAACAAGATTGCATATCTTGATTCTTTGACTACAACTAAGCAAAAGTGCCATGAATTTTGACCATAAATCTAATTTCGCCTGTGAAGATAAGATACATTACTCAAACTACTAGATATGCATTTCTCTATTATGGAAACTACTCAAAATGGGAAAGAAGTTTGAGCATAAACACATTCAAAACCCTAGTAGTTGCCATTCTTCCTTCTCCAAATGTAGGAGCATACTGCTAAAGAAATCGTTCGAGCTTTCTGTTCTCTGTGATGTGGAAGTCACCCTCATCATTTTCTTTGAAACTGACAAGATTTATGAGTTTGCAAGCAATAACAAGTAAGTTGCCTTCTTCCATTTGTTGGATCACAAAGTATTTGTTAGTGTTTCCTCTTGGTGAAATAAATTTTCTGAAATTAGCCAAAGAATTTGACGGTCACAAAACTTCTTTAAAAATGAGCATATCTAGACGTTTGTACTTAGTTAAAATTTAGAAAAGAAGCATATCCATCCTTGAAAAAGTTCCAAAATAAATAAAAGAATTATTTGTATTTTGTTCCATAACGAAGCAAACAATTACTCTCTAAAAAGGGTTACTAGAGATTCGATATTGTGAGGCATTTCTAGTGACTTAGGTTACTGTAACATTGATTGCTTGATGTAGCCTACTAACATATAAAATCAATTATGAAATGTCTAACAACAACATTATTGCATAGGCTCTCTTAGAGATGCATCATTATCTCGATTGGTTTTTCTTTATTTCTTTTTTATTTTTGGAGAAACTATGAATGTATTTTTGCTTTTTTTGTTACACAGGTTTCCCTCTTTTTCGTCTCATTGCCTTCTCTCATAAACAAATAAGTCATTTAAGATATTGCATAATGATGAGCCTTTTAGCATATTTCCAATCACCTATTTCTCGTTTTTGAAATATATATATGGGAGGGTAGTGATAATGCTCACTTTGGGTATTTTAGAGGAGAAATTGGTAAAATGAGTTAAATGGAGAGAACCAAGAATGGTATTGTTGAACTAGCGGTTTTAATGGGATGCGGTATTGTTGAACTGGGGGTTTAAATAGGACATAGTATTGTTGTAGTAGGGGTTTTAATGGTACCTACCGCTTTTATCATATGCATGGTTAGGGTTAATTAAAGTGCTTCCTCTTTGGGGAGACTCTTCCCATGTGTGGGAATTGCAATATGATTATCCATAAAAATTGTGCTTTACCTCTGAATATTAAAAATACAATCTATTTCACATGTTAATTAAAAATCATAGAAATTTTAAATATGAAACATAAAATATTTAGTTCGAAATTTGACTTAAGATGATTAAAAATGAAAAGTTTTAATTAACAAATAAACAATTTTTTTTTGGCGATTTGGGAATTTAGATATGGTTCATTAAGAAGGTTTTATGAAATAGTTGAGATGAAGTGATTTTGTTTGAATTTGTATTATTTAAAATAAATTGAAATAATTTAAAAAACTAATTTATTATTATTATTAAAAAATTGAGAGTTAAAATACAAATTTTTGATGGCTTTGCTTTAAGTTGAAGAGAACAGAGAGTATGAACTAAAAACAAATGAAAATGAGAAAGCTTTTTCCATTGTGCAAGAAGATTTATATTTTCGATGATGTAAGTCCAAATACTTTTGATGATCATCTAACGAATAAAAGAAACATATTTTTACTTTTTTGAATGGAATTTGAGAAAAATGTTTGCTTATTTGCTAAGTTCACTTGAGATTTTATAGTGTTTTAATGTAAGCTCTGTTTAAATTTTAAAGATTCTAAAGATTTAGGACACTATTTTAGTTTGACATTTTTTTATAAAGTGTCTATTTAATGTACACTTGTCAATAGATGCACATTTTTTTTATAAACTTTCATCTTTGAAGGGTTATATGAATATATGCCCTTCCAGATAAAAGTAAGGCCACCCTTCAAATTTGATTACTGGTGGGGAGCACAGATAGGTAGACAGGAAGAGTGGGAAAAATGGCTGACAAACAATGTAGGAGGAGAAAATAGGAAAACAAAATGATGATGGGAAGAAATTATAGTGACGAATGCAATGACATAGGGGGTGGATGTTGTAGAAACAAGGACACAGTGGTTGCGGATGTATGATTGAGCGACATAAGCAAGATCGATATGAGGCTTTGATACCACTGTAACAAATAATAGTAATTGAATATAAGATTTGAATATATGTTTTACAATATCACTCGGACGGTGTGCTATATAACATTGACTGGTTACAAGTGACAGGGTATGAATATGCACCCTTTATTAATTATTAATATTATTTTATTTGTAATAAGTTGTGTAGCATAATAGTGTAAGACAATGCTTGCTTAACAAAACATAATTAACATGGCAAAGAAAGGGTGACAAAAGTAGGATTATGGTGAGATTGATTTTCCCCTTTTTAAGTGCACACTATCATCTTTGTAATGTTAGATCACTTGTGGTGGGAGAAATTATGCTTAACACAATTAAAAATTCTCGTCAGTTAACAATATTTTTAATATTTATTGTTGTCATGGTAATATCCACAATATGGGGTGTGTGACTAATGGATCTAGAGGTAATTAGGTATGAGGAGTGTGAATTGGAACCTAAGAATGCATTATGACCAATGGATTTATACGTAATTGAGTGTGAGGGATGTGATTCTATGTTCATATTTGTACAAGTATATTTGATTATCCTTTGTTAATTCCCATCAACACTCTCTCGTATTACAATAAATGGTCAATAAAATGGTCTACACTTAAACACTATATCTTAAGATGTTTGAACACTTCTCTTGTTGTAAAACTTGTTCGGGGAAAAAATTGAATTGACAATCTTGGTGAAAAAAGTGCATTTCAACAATATGTTTAATGGAAAAATTTCACTTGCAGTAGCAAGCTACTTTAGCCCTAGCAATCTTTCCCAAGACTTGCCCAGATAGAAAGAGTTGCAATCAAAGCATAAAACAATAAGATCCCAATCCATGCATGCCTATGTAAGAAATTACAAAGAGGGTGAAGAAACCATACCTCTTATCAAGAAGAGTTCACTAGTTGGTGCAACTAGCTTGGGGAAACCTCAAGAGATATATGCTTCTATCCTTACTCTTGAATACTTGCACAAACAAATAAGTCACCAAACCCTTTGTGTTGCAAGAATTGTTAGCATTAGCATATAACCACATCTTTAATCAACATGAAAACATAAGAAAATAATATGAGAAATGGAATAATGGGGGAAAAGCATGTTGCGTTTGTATTATACCGAAATAATAAGTTACATCCTCTTGCTCCCACGGCCTTTTCCTATGGTTCTCCTCTCACCAACACTCATTGTTCACGATGGATGACTTATTGCAAGGGAAACTTTTAGGTTTGAAATCCGGAAATATTTCAACATATGTTAATTTTTCTTCTTTTTTTAATCTATGGAGAGCTTGCTTTTGTAAATATTCCTAGGTAGTGATTACATTGAATTTAGAATTTTTTTTGACCATGTCTAGTCCTTTGATCCTTATCCTCTTTGAGTGCTTAAATTTGACCTAGTTTAACCTTATCCATGCAAATTCTTACTCTATTGCTCCATCACAATGTAACTGGGGCGTTGTTAACTCTTTGTTAATTGAAGGTAGACTACATAGAGCATTGTTTGGCCTAGTGTTGCTTGACTATAATGGGAGAGGAGCGTTGAAGGCACCAATTGTAGGTTTTTGGAGCTTTCCACAAATCAATTTATGCATCCTAAATTTCAAGATGGAATTCCCTTCTAGTAGACCCAAGGGGGTGACCATTTGAGCTATAACAAATGCCCCCTAATGTATGAGGTCATAAAAGAAGTTGATGGCCAAAATACATTGCAATAAAACTAATGAGTGAGGGGGAGGAATATACCACGTACAAAAGACTTGCACATGCTACAAAAATCTTAGTTAGATACATAAAAGGTACATCCCTGAGGTAGGCATACCCATACTTGGTACTGAGAGAATAGAGCATGGTCACCCACACAACATACTGTGAACTCATGTCATCAAGGACTAGTCATGATACAATATAGATCTCTGACACAATAGCTATTAGGAGGGTTGGACACTAATATGAGTACCCCTAGTGATCACCCTCAAAGTACAAAATTACATTCTCCAACACAAATTGGGAAGGAAATGGTCATGAGTGAGGTAGCCCCATGCCCTAAGGTCTTCGACTCATCTCGATGGTATGACTCCTAGATGCGAATGAATGAGATGATGTTGAGCATGCAATGATATTATCTGATTACCAAGAATTAAGGGATCTTGTTAATAGACGTGAGGGAGACCACCAATACTAAAAATGGTTCCCATGGCACCTAGCACAATCTGTGAATGTGAATGAATGAGTTGAGGTGAAGCACTTTGCAGAATCATCCAACATAGGCCAATAAGGAAAACCCGTTATCAACCGCAAGGAAAATTTCCATTAAGGACTGCAAGCTCCAAGGTACTGGATTGTTTCTAGATATACATCCCAGATAAGATGTTGACATCGATGGGTAGAGTTTTGTCGAAGAAGGGCCTTGATGTATTACCCATCATTCGACACAAAACAAACACCAAGATGATGTCTCCGGTAAGAGTACCTAAAGAAATGATGCACAACTAACACAAGATGGCTGACATAAAAGGTATAATGATACTAGCAATTAGTTGACGTTGAGTGTGACCTCCCTTAAACATACAACAACACGACACAAATGTGAAATTGGAAGCATATATTGAATAATGCCAAACATACATGGTGGTGACACATGAAGCATCACCACAACCCATCGACAAGAACGATAACCAATTGGGTGAGATACTGACTCAATAATAGAGTGACTAGACTCAAACTTAAGGTGTGGCTTTAAAGCCCAACGAATACCAACTATAAGAGAAAAACTCAAACAAGTTCCATCTTCAAGGGTGACATACAATTTCCATGATACAACATAGAACAACAATTCTCCCCCAGACTTCCTTTTTCATATAGTGGATCCCCTTCATATTTTAGTGAGTGCAAGAGAGAATACAAGTGAGATCGATAGGTGTCCTTTTATTTAAGTTTTAATGAGCCTAAAAAAGAGG
The DNA here is from genome assembly GCA_000404065.3 of Pinus taeda. Lineage (NCBI taxonomy): Eukaryota > Viridiplantae > Streptophyta > Pinopsida > Pinales > Pinaceae > Pinus > Pinus taeda. The sequence continues at coordinate 51,373 of APFE031502477.1, read as the reverse complement.
TAAAAGAATACTTAGAATGGTATCCTTCTTTGTAAGTTTTATAGCAAGGTTAGAAAAGAGATAAAAGTACACTTCTTGTAGAAATTCCCACTGTAGATCAACAGATTATGCAATATACTAAAGCAAAATACAAGATCTACCTCTACAACAAACTTTGCGGAAGCTTAATCGAATATGAGTAAGATCAAAGAGAACACATATAATTGAGAATGAGCAATCAATTACAAATAACATAGAAGAAATAATCCGGGGAAATCCTTAGCCTAAAACCCCAATCTCTGTATTATCATACAAGTGGAAATATGTTCAAGTTACAAAAATAATTAGCTCTCAAGCTATCCTCCTTTCTCTGCAATCAAACAATACTGCTCATAGATAGTCAAAGGTTCTCACAACCTTCTCCTCTGCCCTCCAAGCCTCCTATTTCCTTGCACAGTTTTCCTTGGGGTCCAGTGCTGCCACCTGTGTGAATTGGCCTCTTCACACACTCATTAACCTCTGATCTAACTGCATAATCTTGAAGGAGATGAATCCTTCTGCATAGATGAATTTCCTTTATAGGAAAAATTCATCCAACTGATAGTACACTGTCCCTCCTCTGATCTCAACTGGGTCTCTGACTGAACTAACATGCATGAGTTATTTATGAGAGAATATTCAGTTATCTGGAGAGCATCAGTTACATGCATGTAAGAATTAACTAACTGAACTCACAATTAATTCAACAAACTGTTTGAATTAATCTAACTAGACTTGATTCAGTTAACTAAGTCAACTAATTACAACTCAATATTACAACTCATCCTTATCCCTTTAACTGATGGATAAATTCTTCAATAAATGGAGAAACTGTTGCATGTCCCCACATAGACTTCATGTTTGATTTTCTACAACTAATTAACTCAAGATTAACTATTAATTATTTTACAAACAGCTGCTAAGATCAAATTCGAATTTTACTTCACTATTTTAGTTTAGGGATTGACTAAAATAGGAATCTATCCCGAACTACTATTTTTAGCAATGTTATTTATATCACTTCCATTTTTCATTCCTTGCTGATATGTCCAACACTGGTACCCAAACTGCTATTTATAGCAGTGCTATTTTTAGCATTTCTTGTTGCCATTTTCAACACTCCCTCTCAACAAAAAGGCATTCAACTCGAACCCGATCCTGAACCTTTGGAATGTTCTGCATGCAACACTTCTCCCAAGTGTGGTTGCTCCAACAACATCTATAAACAAAAAGAACTCCTAATTGACCTCTCTGTTGGGCTAGAAACATACTCTGATGTTGAAGCTCCCTTTGCCACTAAAAAGTGCTCCCTCTCTGACCTCTGAGCTGCTGCAACACTATATGCATCTCGCACCATTGCACACCTCTTTATGCCATCCTGCATTGGTGCAACACTCTTGTGCCTCTAACATTGTTGCAGCCTGCTAGCTCTACACTGTCTTGGGATTCCTACACTGTAGCTCTCTCTACCACTCCATCCGCATCTGTCTCTACTGACTCAGCTAGTCCTACTACTCCTTGGCGGGGCTCCCGTAGCAAGGTCTAATCAAAGAGGTTGGGTACCTCAATGATCTTTCCCCTATTCCAGCCTTCTTGGGATTGTCACTCCTCATGGAGGTCTCTGCATGAGTAGATGTCTCTACTTGATCTCCTCTTGGCTTCTCTAGTTATGGCTTCTCCACAACCTCCTGAAGCTGCTTCACCAATTGTGGCTCCTCCACAATTATTTGAGACTTCTCTTGTGGCTGCATGCTGAGAGGTAATGTACTCTCCCTCTCAACCACCAAGTCTCCATCAGTTGCCTTGCTCCTCAAGGCTTTGCATGCATCTTGAACCTCAAGAGCATACAGGTTCTTAACTCTTGAGCCAATCTGCTTCACCTGTCTCGTGGTGATGTGTTGAAGGAAAACCTTTCCCTTACTGAAGACTACATCATAGCCCTTGTATTCCAGCATGGTGATCGACACCAAATTTTTCTTCAGTCCTGGTACATACTTGACATCGGTCAAGGTAATGCGAGCTCCATGCTCCCTCTAAAAAACAACTGTGCCTACACTTGAGACACTATAATTTTCATCATTACCCATCACTATGAGTATGTGGAGATCTTTCTCCTCCAAGGTACTGAACAAACTCTTGTCGTCGGTCATGTGGAAAGAAGCTCCACTGTCAAGAAACCAACCACATCGCACCATGGATGAAACCATGCATGTGAAGAGGGTGAAATCCAACTCGAACTGTGAGGTCAGTGCCTCACCTTCTGATCCTTCCATGGATCCCTTCTTGGATTTCCTCAGTGGACAATTTGTAGAAAAATGGCCCACCTCATGACAACAAAAGCATCACACTTTCAATTTGTCAAACTTCTTCCCTCCATGGAAAGAACTAGATTTGGGATGAGAATCCTTCTCCTTCCCTTTCTTCGCCTTACTCGCTAAGGCACAATTTTATTCATCCTCCTTGGATGAAGAACCATCTCTCTGGTGCTTCTTCTTATCTCCTCCTGCATCAGATCCGACCAAAGTCGTTCCCAATCTGGTAGTTTTTCTCTTCCATTAACCGAGTCTTGGTAGCTATGCCAACTCTTAGGAAGACCGAGGAGTGTAAGACTCACCATGTCATCATCAATGATCGTGATCCCTACACTTCCAAGCTCATCCCTGCAGGTGGTGAGCTTGTTCATATATGTAGAGATCGTGTTGCCTTTTTCACAGTTGATCTTACGAAGCTTGTTTTTTAGCACCAGCTTCCTCTAATCGCTACTATTCTGATATAGATCTTTCAATGTTTTCCACATCGAAAATGGTGTCTCCTTCCCATGGAGGCTCGAGACAATGTGGTCTTGAACTCCCTCGAGGAGGATTCTCCTTGCTCTAGCCACACATTTCTTCCGTTCCGCCAGTTGAACAACATCAGTCGGCTTGGGGATTTCTTGATCAATGAAGTCCTTTAGACCATTATCCTCTAATACTGCCTCCATGTGATCCTTCCAGGCTATATAATGTTGGCATTATGATACAGGTGTTGTCCTTGATGGAAACTCACTCAGAGGTTTGATACAGGTGATGACAACTTAATCAGATGACAGATCAGAATGCAGCAGGTCAAGAGAGAGGTATACGCATGTTAATCGTGATGAAAGTGCATATATACGCGGGTTAGCGGAGCAAAAGGTGCGTATACGTATACACGCAGGTTCACAGAAGGAAAAGTGCATACATGGTTTTGGTCCGTGGTATTTGGTCCATGGTATTTGGTTCGAAATGACGACCCCAGGTATTGGGTCCATGGTATTTGGTTCGAAATGACGACCCCAGGTATTGGGTCCATGGTATTGTTTCTACATGGTTTTGGACCATGGTATTGAGAGAAGCCTAACCTATATAAGGAGAAGATCATTAGGCAAAAGGGGTGGCAAGGGAATGGATGTCTGACGAAGTGGGAAGATCTAGTATTGCTGGTTATCGGTTTGTGCTGCTTGGCTCGGGTTGGATATGATAGCGAAGTGATTGTTTTGTACTTATGGATCCAGTCTGAAAATTGATGAAACGTGGTCCCTGAAGAAAAGGAGGTTGCAACCTTCTGTAGGTCAGCACCTATGTACTAGTATATCCACTAGTACAAGAGCTAAGGGGGTTGTAGCTCCCTTCCAGAAGTAGCTAGAAAACGAGAGAGGGTTGTAGCCCTCTGTAGGTTGAAGCCTGCGTGCTGGTAAAGGACTGCACCAGTACATTGTAAAAGAAGTTTCTTATTAAAGGAAGAAAGAGACGAATTGTAGCAGGTGGTTTTCACCCACATTGGGTTTCCACCTTATATCTTGGTGTTCATGTGTGCTTCATATGTGTGACGATCTATACTGTTTTACTACACCTGTTTACTGTTAATGTGGTTAATAATGTTCTGATGCATTTACTGAAGATAAGCTAACTGATTCATAAGATTACTGCATGTACGCTGGTTGCATTTAACACAGTCGTGTATATACGCGGATATACTGAACTGAAGCCACGTATATAAATCTAAGTATGAAAAATGAAAAGTAATTGATTTGATAATACTGGATTCCACCCCCCCCCCCCCCCCCCCCCCCTCTAGTATTATTTCCAACATAACCACAGTTAGTTAAAATGACAATTACATGTGATGTCTCCCCTCCACCCGATCAGTAAAACTGCCAACATTTTTCTGTTTAATATATTGTTGAATTTGGGTTTTTGTATTAAGTTTTGGATATTTAATACAACTAAGGTGCCTAATGTCACAATGTGACATAAATTCTTCAACTAAGACCCCAATTTAACCCTACACATCAACTCATGAATTCTAAAGATGGGCAGCAGAGGTTCGAATGAATCTACAGGGGTTATAAAAGGTTGTGTTTTTGCTCATTGAAGGGGAGGAGGGTGGTTTTGGATTTTGTATGCAAGTTCTAGAGGTCATAGTCGTTTTTGTTTTTAATGTAATAGGAGAATCTAGAGTCGGAATTGGGAACCATGATAGGCGTTGGAAAGATGGTTCAGTGAGATATCCTTTGACAGTGACCAAAAGTGCTTGTGTGCACATTCATTTTGGTCAAATCTCTATGTAATCAACCTCTTTTGTTTCAATCCTAATAAACGGTCGCCCATATTGAAAGCAGACCCAGAGACGTAGTCCAACAGGGACGAACTCCATAATCAATTTTTCTATCTGGTATCGATGTGATTTTTCTATTTTCTCCTATGTTTTGCATCTTACTTATGTTTTATCAGTTTTCGTAAAGTTTGTCTTCTCAAGCAGTTCTCTTGGTTTCTGCACTTTCAGTTAACATTCAATTCATTAATGGCTAATCAATTCTACATCAGTTTTAACATATGATCATTTTAGATCATATAATTTGGTATTAGGGTAAGTTTCGTTTGTAGAATTTTCCATTGAGTGTTAACCAGGTGAAAGTCGCAACATGGAGAAGGAATCCTTGAGCAGATTGATCCAGATATTGGAAAGTGACGAGTCGTTCATAAGTCGACCATGACAGGATTTGATGCAAGTGAAAACACTAAAACTAAGATGAGTGATGAACAGTTTCAACAAGCATTCTTGACTATGCAGCAAATGTTGGGAGAAATGTACGAAGACAAGAAGGCGAGAGATGCAGGTTCTTCTTCAAAGACATCAAAGAAGGAAAAAGGTAAAGGCAAGGCTGATAAATCACCTTCACCTCCATCATCTTCATCATCATCATCATCATCATCTTCTTCTTCTTCTTCCAGTGCAGAATCTAAAACAGAAAAGAAACCTAAGAAAACATCTCTTTTGAAACTTGATGTAAAATTTGAGTTACCTATTTATGATGGTGAAATGAATCCTGAAAAGCTAGATAACTGGATTGAGCAATTAGAAGTGTATTGTCGCATTCAGAACATTTCTGACGATAAAATGAAAATTCATTTAGATACACTTAGAATGGGGGGAACATCTTTAATTTTGTGGGAAATTAAAACTCAGATAGATGTAAAGCGAAAAGGAAAAGTCATATCTTCATGGTCTAAGTTTTTAAAAGCTCTTAGGAAACAATTCTATCCTTTAGGATACATGAATCAAGCTGTTATTGATTGGTAGCATCTCAGGCAAGGTAAAGGGTAGAGTGTTTAGAAGTTTACTCAGGAATTCAGAAAGAAAGCATTGGCGCTTGGTATTTCATTGGATACACGTGAAACTTTATTAAAATACATCGGCAATTTACATTCATATTTGCAGCATACATTATTGATGTTTAATCCTGATGATTTTGATGAAGTGTATGTTCAGGCCATACATGTTGAATAAGGTGGCAGATCATTCAAGTTTTCACCGTAAACTTCCAAAGAGTTGGAAATCAAAGATTCCAATGACAGTAAAGGGAAGAACAATTCGAAGAGAAATAAATCAACGATAGCTCAGAAGGAAAGACCTACTTGTTCTCATTGCGATAAAATCGGTCATGATGAATCTAAGTGTTGGAAACTTCATCCAGAACTTAAGCCCAAAAAGTTCCTTAAGGAGAAGGATGAAAAGAAGGCAATTGCAGCAATCCAGCAAGATCTAGGTTCAAATTCAGGTGATGAAAGGAGGATAGCTGCTATGGTTATGACAGGTAAAACTTCTGACACTAGTTAAAGTTTGAAAACTATTGCATCTTCATCAAACATAAATCATTGAAATGAGGATAAAAGAGTTGAATTGTTTAGCATAAGGATAACTTCTAAGCACACAAAGATAGATACAATGTTTTACAGTGGATCACAAGCCAATCTAATATCTCAATATTTAGTTAAGAATTTGGGTTTGGAAACATGGAATCATCCAAGACCTTACCCATTAGGATGGCTAGATAAATCAACTCATATAAAAGTCATCAAACAATGTCGATTAATATTTTCCATTGCAGCTAATTACATTGATGAAGTGGAATTAGATGTGGTTCTAGCAAACATATGTGGAGTTGTCTTAGTAAGTCCTTATCTTTATGATCGTGATGCAGTATTTTATAGGAGAAAGAATAAATATCACCTTAAGAACGATGGGGTTGAATTTATTGTTAGGGCACATAAAAAAAAATCACTTGAATTTAATTGTTGCTAATAAGAGGAAGCGATTAATAATTTCAAATAATATATTTGTAATCATGTGTGTAAAGGAACAACATAACGATCAACATGATGCTTGTTCAAGTTATGAGACTCAGCGTAAAGATAGTTTGATCAAAGAGAAAAAAACTATTCCAGTTCTATGTAAAACCAAACATCTTACTCATAAGCAGGGAATACAAAATGAATTATAGTTTGTGCCTAAAGATCCTCTTCTTAATGTCAGAATGAATCAATTCAGTTCAAGTTTGGAAATTAACACTTACATGGATACAGGTCAGTATTGGGTAAAGTCAGTGTTAAATTTCTCTTATATTGTGTCACCATCTCATGTTTCGAACTGTTTAGAAGCCTCTTTTCAAGTGGGGAGGAAACCTATTTGTTTTCATATTAAAGCCTTTTCTAAAGTAGTGTCAAAGTATCTATTGGGAACTTATGCATTGGGGGAAAGTACTAATCAATGGAAACATCATTTAATGAATAAGGAAAAAGTGATTCAAACAAATCAACATCTAATTCAATACTTTCAAAATCAAACTAAGTTGTAGCAGTTTCCATATTATAGTTTGATGGGTTCATTGCAGCAAGTTCACTTAGCAATCAAGAATCAAGAAAGTATGTCAAGTCAAGTAGCTGGTTTGATGTCAAAAGTATCTTTGATTGTTTATGTCATTCCTCAAAATAGATTTTTAGTACATGTCAATAGTATTAAACAATATAGAGATTGTTTTCAAAGATGATTATGAATCACTAACTCATGGTATGTCATGGAAAGAAATCAATTGCCATGTTCATAATAGGTTGTTTGACCATCGTCGCAAGTTGTTCATCTGTAGATGGATGGAACAGGTCACCGACTCAAAAATTACCATGGTCAACATCAGGAGGGTCATCACTTGTAGGTGACTGGTCGAATGTATTGGTACATCATCAAGTCAAGGTGGAAAGTGAGGGAGCTCTAACCTCATCGACTATTTGTTTAGTCAAAATTTTGTGTTCCAAAAAATTTCAAATGGAGAGGATTGATCCAAGAGGATCTCATCATATTATTTACACAATTTCAGTGTCGTCATCAGCATTCAATTCAGTGTCATCAACTTTGACAATATTGTTTATGGTTTAGGTTGTTCAGTTGATGACTATGGGTTTTCATGGTGTTCAGTTGATGTGGTTTTGTACTTGGCTGTCGACATGTTGTTGTCGTCAATTCTACCAGGATTTGGTCATTGACATGTGTTATCATCTGCCTCGCAGGATTTGGTTGTCGACGGGTTATCGTCATGCGATGTTGCTAATGTCGCTTTGTGACACTAGGTGGTAAATGAGTTATTAACCTAATGTAAAAACCTATGCTTCAAACCCTAAAGCATATAACCCTAAGTCCTATCCCTATCAAAACCTTTGATACATTACAAACTATGTATGACTACATCCCAAACCATGTATTAAAGTCTAAACCCTAATCTAAAACCTAAAACCCTAACCATATGCCAATTCAAACAAGGTATTAAAAAATGTTTGAAAACAAAACATATAAACCTATTTTTAACCCTCGAGCTATGTAAATTACATTATAAAACATTGCAAATACATATACATAGTCCTAAACCACCATCTCTAAACCGTAGCGGGACCGTTATCCATGTGAACAAGCGGGATTTTGGAGCCTAACCGCAGTCCCTAACTGTAGGCCTTAAACTGCATGGGTATGGAGACCGTGACGAAGAAGGCATGTGAACAACAATGAGGTAGTCAGGTCACAAGCGGCGGAGTTAACCAAGTAGAAGTCCTCCTAACCATAATCACTACGTTGTAGTTGACCATGTGAATAGGCGGTGGTAGTTACCGTGGCAGTCGGGGTTGTAGTTCACTGCACCAGAGACTGCGGAGTAAACTGCGACATGTGATCTCAATACAGTCACTATCACCGTTTCGGCCAACAGACAATGGAACTGTGGGGCGATAACAGTGGTTCGTTAAAACGACAGTCACATGTGATGTCTCCCCTCTGCCCAGTTAGTAAAAATGCCAACAGTTTTATGTTTAATATATGGTCAAATTTGGGTTTTTGTATTAAGTTTTAGATATTTAATACAACTAAGGTGCCTAATGTGACAATGTGACATAAATTCTTCAACTAAGACCCTAATTTAACCCTACACATCAACTCATGCATTCTAAAGATGGGCAGCAGAGGTTCAAATGAATCTACAAGGGTTATAAGAGGTTGTGTTTTTTCTCATTGAAAGGGAGGAGGGTGGTTTTGGATTTTGTATGCAGGTTCTAGAGGTCATAGTCGTTTTTGTTTTTAGTGTAACAGGCGCATCCGGAGTCAGAATTGGGAACCATGACAAGCGTTGGAAAGCTGGTTCAAAGAGCTATCCTTTGACAATGACCATGAGTGCCTGTGTGCACATTCAGTTTGGTAAAATCTCTGTGTAATCGACCTCTTATGTTTCAATCCTAATAAAGCGGCCACCCATCTTGAAAGCGGACCCAGAGATGTAGTCCATCAGGGACGAACTCCGTAATCAATTTTTTTGTCTGGTATCATTGTGTTTTTTTTATTTTCACTTCTATTTTGCATCTTACTTATGATTTATCAGATGTCATTAAGTATGTCTTCTCAAGCAATTCTCTTGGTTTTCGCACTTTCAGTTAGCATTCAATTCATTAATGGCTAATCAATTCTACATCAATTTTAACATATGATCATTTTAGATCACCTTAGATTTGTTGGCTCAAATTTGAGTATTCGGCCTCCTTTGTGTGTTTTCGCGACCTTTGTTTCTTCTTCCTCACTATATGGTTTATATTCCCCTTCTGCCATAGTGTTGTAATATCAAACTCTAGGGAGGTAAAAGGTTGTTGGAATGTGGTTTTTTTTGGGAATAGGGAATGGGGAAGGGAAATGTGAAGGGGATGGGTGAAGGGATGTATGTAATGGAGGAGGATATGAGGTATTAATATGATAGATTTTTAGGATGGGGAAATTGTTTGCAATGTAAGGGGTTTTCAAAGCCTAGTTAATTGTAGCACCTAGGACTTAGGGTTCAGGTATAAAGATTTAGAGAGTATTGGGATAAAAGGGTTTAGGGAAAGGGAATGAAGGTGTAGGGGCTGTATGAAAGTGTAGGGGAGTTAAAATTTAGAAATTGAGAGTGCAAGGGTAGTTTTTAGGGAGATACTAGGGTTTAGATGTGAAAATAACACCAAGTCTTCAACAAAATTTCAAAACACATGAGAATGATTTTAGGAGGAAGAAACATGTAACCTTCAGTGGTTACTTACTTGTGGGAGGTTGAATGCAACTTTGGTGGAGTTGAGGAGGAGATTTTAACTCTCCTAGACAGACGCGTAACACCTGTGGAAAGTGCGTAGCACCTTTGGAAAGCACGCAACGCTTGGAGGTAACATGTAATGCTCATAGAAAACACGCAACACCTATGGAGAATGCACAACACTAGAAAAGAACGCGCAACACTTGCTCTATTTTGGGGTTTGCTCAAGAAATGATAAGAAGCAAATGGATTTGAGTTAGATGATAGGAAGGCCTTTATAGTCAAATGAATTTGATCTTTTAGATTTAAAACCCACTTTCTAATGTTTCATTTCTCCTTTTTGAAATGCTTGCTAATTTCCCTTTACTCTCTGATATTCTTTTTTGCAGGTTGATGATGGATGGAGTTTTGACACTTTTCACATTTAAATTTTCTTGGATGAAGTTGGTACATAGTTATTTGAGTTGATAGTTTTAGGAATAGTAACTTATTACATATAATGAATATAAAATTACATAAATTAGAAAACCCATTACATCTATTTTTTGAAATAAAATTACACTCTGAAATAGAACTGATACTTGGAATACAAATTCGAACTTGGGCAAACATAGTCACATGTTTACCAATCCTTTTCAAATGACAAAAGGATATTATTTTTCTCACTCTCATATTTGTTTTTTGGCTTTATGCAGTGAAATGGAGTATTATTGGACCTTGAAATAATGAAACCTAGTGACCTAATGGGACCTTGAATGAACAGACTCCATGTGGATTTCATTGAAACAAAACATGATGAAATGAGCCTTTATGGTCAATGTATGCTCAGTAAGACACATGAAGGCGGGCCAACAAGTATTGGTTTTTGAGAGAGAGTAAAGATTTTGACCTAGGGCTACCATCAATGAGTAAATTTTTTAAATAAGGACCTAGGTGGAATGAATTTTTTTTTTCAGATGGGAGCCTAAAATGATATAAAACGGGGTTTTGATCACTAAGGGCAGTATGAAAATAATGACTCTAACAATACATACCTTCTTCAACACGTTGTAGTTGTTCCTTCACTATATTATTATTTTTCCTTGCTTTATTCAATTTATCAAGAGCACTAACTAGTTCCCCTTCAAGGTCCACCTCTCATTCTTCTTCTTTTTCTTCTTCTGAGGCTTGTTTCTAAATTTCTGGTCATCTTCCTTTTTTGTCCTTTATTTGTAAGGGAATTTGGATGATAAATGTCTGACACTCCCACAATCAAAGCATTTAAACGGAAACTTCCCTTTATACTTTCCTGAGCCACACTTCAGTTTCTTGGAAAAATGAGCCATTTCCTGATCATATTCGCAATTGGAGTAGTCTTGGTGATCTTGCGCTCCTTGGCCTTCTTGCACACTTTCAACGCTGCCTACTTGGGTTCATACTTATCTCCTCCTACTCTCATCCCATAGGTTGTAAGGGTACCAAGAAACTCGTACACCTTGAGATCCTTTTAAACCATTTCTTTAATAGTTGAGACTTTGGGATTAAATATCATCAGTAGGGATCTTAATATTTTCTGAAGAATCACATCCTCCTTGACTTCTTCACCAAGTCCCCTAATCATATTGGTTACTTCACCAACTCTAAGGAATTATTATACTATACTTTCTTCTTCACTCATTTTTAAGCTTTTAAACCTCATTTTGAAAGTTTGAAGTTTGGCTTGCTTGACTTTTTCATCTCCTTCATAACTCTGATTGAGCTTCTCCGACAATTCCTTGGAAAGCTTACAGTGCATAACCTTCACAAGTTCAGATTGACTAAGGGTGAAGAGAATGGAATTCCTGGCTTTAGCATTATTCCCATACAATTTTTTACCATCTGCATGGGGGGGGGGGGGGGACATTAGGGACATCATAATATACTAGTACAAAGCACAAAACATCTACCCCTAGGGACATGAGACATGCTTCCATCCTAACTTTCCAGAAGGCATAGTTTTCTCCATCACAGACAAGTATCTTTCTTGAGTAAGAGTCATGACTCTCTTCCTTGGACATAATTCCTTATGAATCTACCTTCTAGTGGTTAGATTGTCCCTGAAGGAACTAGATCTGATACCAATTATTGGAATAAGGAATTATTGCGGGGGGTGGGGTGAATCAGTAATAGTGAGGTTTTAAGAATTTTTACTAAATGTTTTTAATTATTTCCTCTACTATTTGTTACTTATCAAAGTATTCATACATAAAGAAAATAAGTAGCAATATGAGACATTTACATGTACATACAATCCATCACATGAGCAACATACACATAATGACATTGATATTTTTCATGTGGAAACCCAAAGGGGAAAAACCACCAATCTATTTTTTGTTATGATGTAAAATTAAGCACCTACTTAATTACATCAAATGGTTTGTGAGAACCCACTCAAAGGAGGCACTGACCCCCTTAGGATAGTAAGCACCCACTTGCTGAGAGGCACCAACCTCTTCATGCCACTGTTCTACTTTTCATACTATTTTCAAACTGAAAACAAAGGAATTTACATGCATAGAAATATAAAAATTTGGTTGGTTGTAGACTCAAATTTTTCTCTTGGTCTTCTAATGTTACGAGACTCCTTTGGTCTTGCACAATTTCACTCTGTCCACTACTCACAACAACCAATTCTCATCCCTCAACCTTCTCTTACACAAGCTCTCTATAGCTCTTTTCTTTAGCTCCACACTTGACACATTCCTGCAGACTCCACCCAACTTAACACATTCAATAATACTTTCTTTCCCCACATTGATTGATAGCAATCAATGGTATTGATCCTCTGCTGCACATTGTTCAACGTTGTCTCTATCACAAGTTTCCATCACTACCCAAGTGTATCTCGGTAAGGATCGTCCATGTTGCTGTTGCATCAAATGTGTGAATTCTATGATGGAATTTAAACATAAGGATGGGCTTCCAAGTTCTTCACTTACTCCCTGAGAAATTCTCCATACCGAGAACTTACTGTTAGTCAGTTTGCCCATTCTAATGTGACTTACATGCTTATTCAAGGCTTAACATAGTTTGCCAATACTGTTACACTGAAATTTTTCACCATGACTGTCTGCAGTTAATATGGCTCCATCAATAGTCATATTATCCTCCTTGTCAAGCCTCATACCTATGCTCTTCATGTCAAACTTCAAAAAGAGAGAAAGTCACTTAAAAACATGTTTATCTCTGGGTACGCAGGTTCTCTCTACCTTGTCTTCGTGTACGCACCCCAAACACACTGTACCTGCGTACTTGTACGCTCTGTAAGCCAAAGGTTGGGTGCATACCTCTGTAAAGGTCAAAAGGCGCGAGTTTCATCTTTAAAAAGTTACTTGTGGTCACTTCTAGAGCCTTCTAGAAGAGTGT
>APFE031502472.1:0-12206 GCA_000404065.3 Pinus taeda | reverse complement strand
ATCAGTTGCCGCTTCAAATTGTGTAGCAATTTATACCACTATTCCTGTGCCTGAGGTAAAAACCATCCCTAGATGAGACAAGGCTTTCTCCATAAGGGAAGGCACCCCTTGGGCCTTTTATGATGGAGCCTCTCAGAACAATAGGGCCGGCGTTGGCATGAGCATTCATCTATCTGCCGAACATCATCTAAAAGCTTCTGTTGGATTGGGCCCCGGGACTAATAACTATGCCGAGCTATCTGCTTTACACCTCCTGCTGTGTTGGCTTCTCCAGAGGAACATTTCTACTATTCAAATTTTCGGTGATTCTCAAAATGTCTCCAATTGGGTTAATGGCTTTGCATCATGTCAAAATCAAATTTTAAAGCCTCTTTTAGATGAAATTTTGTTACTAAAGGCGTCCTTCAACTGTTTTCAGCTATGTCATATCTTCAGGGAAAATAATGAAGAGGCCGACCAGCTCTCAAAAGCTGGCCTTCAACAGGATTTGGGCGGATGGGCGATAGAGGAATCCCTACAGGGGCACCAAACCTTTTCACTGCAGCCACCATTCGCTCCGCCTATATGATTGGGGAGTCAGCTCCTCCTTTTTATCTCTCTCAGTTTTTTCTATTTCTACAGGCTCCAAAGACACTGTTTTTATTCTTTTTCTCTCATGTAAAGATATATCACAGGCCGCATTAGAAAGTTTCCTCAAAACTCAGACATTTTAAAACAGCGATTTGTTCATTCGCTTAGTTTTTGTTAGGCAGGGCTGTTTTCCTTCATAGAAGGCGGCCTTTTCTGTGGTTCTTAAATCATAAAAAACAACTATGATATTACAATACAACAGGAAAAAGGCATTGCTGGATAGAGTTGCTGCTGGACAGAGTTGCTGGACAGAGCAGCTGCATCTTTTTGTTTTTTTTCACAAGCACTAATTAGAATCAGCCAGTATTATGTGCTCAGCTCTAGGGGGGCAAACTTCTGCGGAAGTGTTTTAACCAGATTGTAAAACTTTTTATTTTGCTAATAAAAAGTTTTTGTTTTTTCCTCGGAAAAAAATAGAGTTAAGGAGTTGATAGTCTACAAAAACATTTAACATATATGAATTACTCCAACAATGATGATCTTCATCTTGATAATTAGAATGAAATGCTTCAAGGTTCTATACATTCAAGAAAGATATGCATTGTAATTCATGGTTAGATGCCAGATATTTGCATGAAGAAGAATTAGCCAAAAAATAATATTCTATATGATAATATATTCTATCTTGAGGATTAAGAGAATCAACTTGAAAATGTTGAAAATCATTCAATAAAGAAATTACATCCAATGAAAAATTGTCGAGGAAAGAATTATGTTAGAGAATTATAATCTAACCTATTCCAGAGACTCTATCAGGATTGTGAGAACCTGACATAACCATCAGTAGAAGCTAGACGACCTCAACTCCCTGACGAGACTCTAAATTTTCAAATGTTGAATTATTGAATTTTGAAAGCATGGTTAGGTAAAAATTTATATGAAGAAATTTATCATCAATCATTTCAACAGGAATATTATGAATCAAATGATAGTTGTTGGAAACAGTCTCATCAGATGTCTCACCATCACCAAATAGATCATCCAAATTGTAAGAGAGGTTGAAAAATCACTGCATCATATTCTTCATCATGGGAAATGTTATCATATTGTGTGGATTTTAGATTTAATTCATCATAATTGGTATTAGAAGAACATGATATATCAATTGGTTCACTACATGCATATCCACATAAGGGCTCGTGAGTTGAGGAAACAATCCTTTAAGAAACTCTTCTATGATTGGATCAATATCCATATTAAAGCTTCATAAATCCAAGTCTTCTTATGAAAGAAAGAGACCGTCCAATGTACTTGGGAACTCATCACTATGCATATCAGTGGAGTCATTGTTTTCAAGGTGATGGTTTCCCAAGGCTTCATTTTGATTAAGGGCTTTGGTTCATTTGATTTGCTACTACGATGACTAGGTTCTTAATCAACCAAGAATGAAAGAACATCATCTTGACATGGAGAATTTTGAAATAGGGAAGGGAGATCAAAAGAATATTCACCTTTCTAGTCCTCTACCTATGAAATATGATCACTTTGTACTTGATCATAATTTAGACCAACAACTTGAAAATTAAAAGCATCTGGAGGACCATCTGGTGGAGGAGATTTATCAAGTGTATCAACATATGAAAGTTCATGACATATAAATGATAAATGATGACAAGTGTCCCTTGAAGAAATGTCACTTCTAGTTGAAACATAATCAAGCTTAGGATTATGTGTATGATGTGATCTTGAAAAATTAAGGGACCAGTATCCACCTCATGTTTCATGGATCTATTAGAATGTTCAAGGTTCTCCTAGATGAATTCTTGACCATGTAAAGAAAATATAGATATAATAAATGGACCAATGAATTCAATTTCATATTTCCTAATAGCAAAATAAAAATGAGGAGGAGAGGGAATAAAGGAGTGTAAGATTATTCTTGTTAGATTAGAGATATGTCATGATTGATATGATTTGGAGGAGAAAAATCATCCAGAGATTCTATTTCAAATTACTTCAAAGAGATTTGAACCAAAAACCGAAATGTTTAAGCCATGAAATCCCAATCCACATCTTCTTCTAAAAAATCATAACAAAGATGAAGAACCAATCTAAAAAATCCTCTAATGTTTCATCAAATATCATTCTAAGTTGATTGATTCTTTTGTATACATATTGATGGTCATACCTGTTAAAGGATTCACGAAGCTCCTTAACAAGTTGTTTGAATGAATGGATAGAAATGGCTAGTAATATATGAAACCATTGTTTGATATGAACTTCAAGGGTGAGGATGAACAACTTGCTTTGAATATATTTACAATGAATTCCATTAGAAAGAAAAAAATGAATAATTTGAATCAAGTGTCAAAGGACAATTTTTTCATCATCGCCATCAAAATTAATTTGAGACAAGTTGTTGATTATTCTCATGCAGATTTCAATATCTAATCTTTTAGTAAAGCACCTCAGGATATGATTTTGGATGAGACATTAAATATATAAGATTAAAAATAGACTCAATGGGCTCAACTTGTCATTCGACCCTCCTTCTAGTGCCAACTATTGACAGTGCTAGAAGTCTTCCAACAAGGGCGTCTCCTCGATATGAAGTCTCAATTAGACCTCACATTATTTGGAGTAGGAGCCCCAACCAGAAATACAACTAGTTTCCACTATCCTTTGGGATTTTCTTTGGCTACAATTATAAACATAAGAGGTTATACAAACAATCTTTAAATCAGGAAAGTATACATTATGAAGCATACGACTGTTGTTGTATATAAGGTTATGTCATGGAAAGGGAAGAGAAATTGATCCTCTAGAAGAAAAATAATAGTGCAATCCTAAAAGAGAAACACAGGACCATAAGAGGATCATTAGTTAACCTGCAAAGTAGTTCAAAAGACAACAATGATCATAAAGTCAAGTAGCAACAAACATTCAACAAGATGGATAATAAAGCTAACTAAATAGTTCATTTACATTAGTATGTGTTAACATAATTATACACCATAAATAGTGAAATAATAGTATCACAAGCATTCATGACATATGCATGAAAGTGCGTTGGCTCAAAGAGCTTCGTATATTAAGTGAAAGCCCAAAGACATACAATTACAATGTTTCCACACTAGTCCCAATACTGGAACATAAAGACACCACTTGATTCTCCAAATAATGATACTCACTCCAACACCAAGATAGAGAAGCTGAGGTGAAAAGTTTAAGTCCCCAAATTCCTTTTTCTTGATTTATGAGGGTGTATTTATAACAAATGAGGTGACTGTCCACCTTCTATGTGACTCTTGACCTCCCTAATGAATCTTGAGATTCTATTATGCCTTTTCAAATTCTTAAATGACCTTTGAGCTTCTATATGAATTTAGATCTCTCTAGTGTCTCTTCATATTCTATATGGTACCCTTAGATTTCCACACATTTACATTTTCTTATTTTGAAAATTACATCATTACATCTACAAATGATGTGGCAAGACACATTAACATATATGACATTGTGATGACACTTGTACAAGTCGTGACTTGAAAATGATGATATGGAACTTTATGATGATGTGGAAATGACAAGTTGTTCTCTTTGTTGTTTTGAATTTGAATTCATCATGATAGGTCCTTACTTGTTCTTCATATTCACCCTCCAAATGGTCTAGGTGAATGTTGGAACCTTATAATTTAGCTTCTTCATATTGATCCAAAATTCCTTTTTATTCTTCGTGATGGTTCGTCTTTTATTGCTTCTTCACAAGTGCTCTCTTGTAGCCTCTCCTTGATGGCCTCTCTTAACCATTACCTTGTCATGTTGTGATGATGATACCTACAGATGGAGATCACTCATGAAAATCCATCATTAGTCCAAAAACCATCTATTCTACCTCTTCTTACTCATGGAAGATGTTGGTTGAGATGAGGCAACATGCTAGGGTTTTTAGAGCAGGATTCTAGGGATATTACAATTAAGGGATTTATGAACTCAGGGAGGTCTTGATACTAGCTAAAATTGTGCAATGTGAGGCACATGAGGACTTGACAAGTCTTAATGTGAAGTGAGGGAGTTGAGGGGGCAAGGTACTGGAATTTTTGACTAATGATCTGCAATGAGGAGTTCCCAAGAAGAAGGAGTTAGGGATTACACAATTGGGCATCATAGGGTCTAAGGATAGGCCCCAATGTCTAGTGCAACTATACAATGCATAGTAGGGATCAAGCTAGGGAAAATGATTACACAGTGAGGGATCTCAGTCAACAAGACTAGTCACTATAAATGCACAATGTGTAATAATTGGGGACATGCTCAATGTATTGTGCAGTTGATGATATAAGTGAATTAGAAATGACCCCTTTACCATTGGAATTGTGCAATGTACATTAGGATTCTCACCTGATGAAGGGAACAATGCAGTTGGCCAAGTCAGAGAGACAAGGAGGTAAGGTTATTTAGTGGCTGTGAAATATGCAGTTTCTGAGGGGAAGGCTTAGGAAACTACATAGTTGGTAAATTTAGGGACACATGGAAGAATGAATTCCACTACAACTATGAAATTCATAATTTAGGGCAAGAAAGGACAATGATTGCAGAATTGACAAGGTCAAGCAATAGAATTGATGGCTTAAGTTCCAAGTTTGCTCAATGTGCGGGTGGAGGAGGGAGTCTGTCTTCTAGGAGTATGCAGTGCGTAGCTTCAAAAGATAGAGGGGGATTCACTATGGCCTAGGAATGCACATTGCATACATCGAGGAGGGAGAAATACTGGTCAAAGGTTGGACAAGTTGAAAAGATAGTGAAGGCTCCAAAATGACTAAGTGTGGGGACATTAAGTCAAGAGAGGATAAGACATGCAAACAAGTCCTGAAATAATGATCTCACACTCATATAACATCAACACACACCAGAAGGGTACAAAAAACTCAAAATCCACATGCATACCTTGAAACGACAACAAAGAGACACCTTTTTCTAAGTGTAGCAATTGAAATGT
Source organism: Pinus taeda (assembly GCA_000404065.3). Lineage (NCBI taxonomy): Eukaryota > Viridiplantae > Streptophyta > Pinopsida > Pinales > Pinaceae > Pinus > Pinus taeda. The sequence continues at coordinate 6,637 of APFE031502472.1, read as the reverse complement.
CACATTGCGACACTTAAAATACAAGTAATGACAAGACTTTCAACTACAACCATATAGTGTGCTACATTGCGGAGAAGTGTATAACATGCATCCTTATGATATATATGATCGAATACTCCATAACAATACGATAGAGCGTGTAACACCCTCCTCCCACACTTACCCAACCTAATCAGTCCACTGGGGTAAATATGTGACAAATAGTTACTGTGATATGTATAAACCTCCTAAATAACCTTAAGAAAGTGGAATCGACAAACCAAAACCTTACTGATCTTCCTTAGGAGCTAAAAAATCCATAGGATCTAAACCACCCCTCTAGGTGCCCAAACCATGAGTCAAAATTCGTTTTCACTAACAAAGCTCCCAATCACATGCGGAATCCTGCATCCATGCAACTGTAGGCATCCATTCGCATGCATAAGCCTACAAGGGAGACATGCAATATTTTCTAGCTAGTTTTGTGCTTGCTACTACGAGATTTGAGCCACTTTTTCAGGGCTAGTCTCCAGACCACTACCCAGAAGTTGATGAGACTTTCCAAGACAATAAATGACACCAAGAAAAGTCCTCTAACACAAAAATTAATCAAGGAATTGACCTAACTAGGCCTAACCATGACAAAAATTCTGTTAAACACATGATGAAGATGAAATCTATAGGTCATAAATACACATTTGAACATACGGGCCTGGGGCAACACACTGGGGATTTTTTTTGGACCCTATATTAGATGGTCGGAGCTAGCTATTTGTTTGTGCATGATGGTTTTCTGCCCATGTTATTTTGTAGATCATGTCAAGGGATGTATGGTTATGTTCTAATCTAGGTTTAATGGATTGGGGTTTATGAATGTTTCAACATGTATATATATATGTATTGTAACATTGAAAGGAAAATAATGAAAAATCAATCTAGCAATCCCATTTTTGGGATCTAGGGGAAATATCTGTGTATTTATTTTATATTCTTGTCATTTTTTATTTTATTTTTTTAGAATTCGTCTACAAGTAATTTCTTTAAAGGGTTAAAATCTACCACCTTGTTGTACCCAACACGCTGACCTGTAACTGAAATAGTACATATATCATGTCGCAAGGGACTCCATTCCCTTTTTTAATCCAACCATAACTAAAAACTAGTTGTTATACCCGTCAAATACATGTTTAGGAATATAACATATATCCACATAATGTCAGAGAAAATCTAGGTTAAGAAGACTTCATGTATTCATGCAAAGTACTCATTCATTTGGAATTGTGGTTTCCAAACATAGCTAGAGGAATTCACACCCAATTCCTTTATTTTTCCATTCCTTTCTACAATTGAGTTTTATTATGTATTATCACATCATCCAACTGCTAGTTATATAATCAAATCAGCTATTACATTATCATGCTAATACTAAATATTTTCCCTACAACTGCTCACACATGGCATTTACATGTTCCAAATTTCAAGATATCATGTCTATTAATTTGAAGTTAGCATTTACCAAGACTAACAACCATGTCATAATTAACTCACAATCAACAATCATAATACTACAACTAGAACCTACTTACACTCAACTGCATATCAGTTGTCTTAGCACATAATGTGTTAGTACAACCATCTTAAAACAAAATCATTCCTTCATTAAATATTACCAACACATACTCATACCTTGCAATTAATCAAACATTCAAACAAAAATGTAAATATACCATTTTAGATAAATCAATTAGACAACATAATCCAACATTCAAACACTAAATAGATGACATAATCAAACTCATACCTCAATGTATCTTAGGGGAGGCTATAACATCTACACAAGTCAATCCATATTAGTGCGACACACTATCACACTTATATCAAATCATACCCTAGTATCATAAACACAATCATCTGCATAGACCAATCCATATTAGCACGATACATATAACATCAAGATCCTAAGTACAATGACCATAACCATCATGCATATGACCATAATGCATATAACAACAAATTACTATCATTCATGACTAACCGACGCATGTACATATGATCACACTAATTAACTAACATCTATCATACATGTAACCAAAATAACCATAGACTGACAGACATGTACATAACCCTAATTCTTATAACAAACATTAACCAACATACTTGCATACCCACCATACAAACATGTTTGATGATATGCTCTTACCCTGAGGTTCAGTGTTGCAACCTCGTTCTGATGATCCGCATCTCCTACTCTATCCCAACCAACACATTAGAATCATAACAACTAACAACATCATGATGACACAAACTACATACAATGACCTCACAATGAATGTCTGACCTACTATACATGACACTATAACCATGAAAATGCATGCGTAACAACATATAGACACCAACATGCATAAAAAATTCATATACAATTCATTCATTCATGAAAAACACATCCCAACAACAATATCATCAAATCCTACATGGAAACACAATTGTAGCAATGACTACCCACCATGCATACATAAAAAGCACATATACATCCTTCATGCATGCATGACAAACACACTCCACCCATCCAGGCCAAGGGTTGAACCATGCTCAGATACCACTGTGTAACACCCTCCTCCCACAATTACCAAAGCTAATTAGTCCACTGGGGTAAATATGTGATGAAGAGTTACTATGATATGACTCAACATCCTAGGTCACCTTAAGGAAGTGGAATCGACAAACCAAAACCTTATTGACCTTCCTTAAGAGCTACAAAACCCAACCAAGGCTTTCAGTAACTAATAACTCAACCCATAGCCATAAGGAACATGAGCACCAATCAGAAAACAGAAGGGAAAAACCACAACACCGTGACTATCCAGGAAATGGCAAGGCTAAGAAAAATCGTTGTCAATCCTAGAAATCCTCCATGTCAATGACATATCATAACCAAATAACCACATGCATATGCCATGCATGCCGAAACTAGCAAGGAAACCATACATATAACTTGATACCTAAAAAGCAATCCAATTGTAGTTTTTGATCCCACTACCCCTTGCACTTTCCTACTTTTCCTTTGCCTTCTTGCTCCAAATCCCAAGTATACCGCACTCCTCCAAGAGTGCTCCAAGAAAACTCTAAGTGTCCAAGAGTATGCGAGAGAGAGAGAGAGAATAAAATGAGAGCTCTAAGCTAAAACTAACAAAAGGTAGCATTGACAAAATCCATGAACTGGTCCTTAGAAGCCTTTTTATCATTAAGGCCTATATTTTATTCATTTTCCTTTATTTTTCCTTCAATTTCCTCCTCATGCAAATCTATGAGATTTCATCTCCCTTTTCTCCTAATTTCCTTTATTTTCATAAATAAAAGCCAATTAATGCCTCTTTCATTTTCAAATGCATTTTCCAATTTCCTTTAACCATCAATAAATCGAAGTGACACCCCACTAGGATTTTTTTCCCACCCCTCAGCTTGGCATACGTGTCCTGTGACCTTGGTCTTATATTTTTACCCGAATGTTTAATTGGGGTTGTTACAGAGCGACCTCTGGTGGTGCAATAAGTTGTGACATATGCAAGAGTGAAAATAATCCAAAGCGATAGCTATGATAGTAATAAAACATGAAAACGACACCTCCAGAATCTAAAGAAAGTGAAGCGACACATGCTATAATGAAGAGAATACAGAAGCGACACTTGTGAAAGTGAAAGCAAGAAAAACACAATAGTGAAAAAAGTGAAAGATACACTAATGAAAACTGAAGTGCAAAAAAGTGACAATTGGGAAAACTCACCCAAGTGATGGTACAATTGCAAATAAGAATGATATAGTCTATGAACTAAATATTGTGCACTAATTGTCATCAGGGACTGCATAGTCTTTGTGTCTAGGAACTATGCAATCAGTGTCATCAAAGACTGTGCAAGAAGTGTCTCTTTCGACTGCACAACCATCATCCATAAATAAACGCACAATCACTATTCTCAACATCTACGCAGTCATTTTCATTAGAATCTGCAAAGTCACTGTCAACAAGGACTACACAGGGCTTGAATTGCCAGAGTGTTTATTGAGCACTAGGCTTTCTTGAAAGAGGTGAGATTGTGAATGTATTAAAGGCTAAACATGTGTAAGAAAGTGACTTCAAGAACTAAAATCTTAGAAGAATAATTAAGTGCTTAAAAAATCATCAATCAATCATGAAATGATTGAGAAAAATCAAGGAATGATAGATCTTGGGATCACAAGTAGGCTTCATAATTTAAGTGTAGGAAAATTTTTGGACGTTGTTTGTTGTTCCATCAACACATGGTGACACACTGGTATAACTCCAACTTCTTTGTTTTGGTCTATCTTTGAGCACAAAGTATTAGTCCTTTGGAAGTATGGATTCATTCTCAAGATTACCTTGGCTTCTCCATTTGACCTGTTTATAGATGCAGTCCCATTTATTCCCTTTCTTGGTTGAACACATTAGAAAAGTTTCTCATACCACAATTGTTTTGATCTAGGAGAAGGGTAATATATAATCGCAAGTTTAAGATGATCAAAAGTCTTAGTTTGCATATCTACTGTTGCTCTGCTTAGCGAGCATATTTAGCACGTTGATGAAGTCACTATAGGAGCATAAGAATTTGTTTGTTGTAGGTTTTAACCCCGTACAGAAATTACCTGCATACGAATTCTAAATCACAGGAAAAAATAAAAATGTGAGAGCATAACACATAAAACACATATACACAGAGATTTCCCACTGGATCTCAAACCGAGACTACCAGCTGATTTTCATTTATATTCCTTTCAATGTTACAATACATATTTATACATGCCGAAGGATCCAATACCATGGACCGAAAACCATCGCGTCCAAAACCATGGACTGAAAACCATAGGTAGGTTCGCCCAACCTAATATAGGGTCCAAAATTTTTTTTCTCGGGGCGCTGCCCCAAACCCCGTAGAGGGGGGCTACACGCCCCCCTCAAACCCCCCGGACAAGGGGTCACAGGAGAGCTTAGTCATTTTTCCAACCCTGAAATGCCCATTGTTTCTCTACACCAAGAGAACTTCTCAGAGCTCACAGATTTTGTCAATGTATTTGCAGTATTCTTCAAAGTGTCCACCTTTACCAGCAACACCTTTTTGTCTTCTATCATATCCCTCACAAAGTGATACTGAACATCAATGTGCTTTGTCTTTGAATGATAAGCAGGGTTCTTTGCCAAGAAAATTGCACTTTGGCTGTCACAGTCTATCCTTATAGCTCCCTGTACTAACCCCATACTTGAACACAATCTTTGCAACCAAACTGCTTCCTTGCTTGCATGAGTGGCTGCCATGTATTCTGCCTCTGTTGTAGTTGATAGTGCCACTACAGATTGTTTCTTACTCATCCAACTGACTGCACCTCCAAATAGGTTAAACACATACCCACTTGTAGATCTTCTCTATCCAGATCTCCAGCCCAGTCTGCATCAACAAAGCCACGGATATCCAACACTCTGTCCAATCCTGGTCTTCCTTGGTAGCACAAACCATAATCACTAGTGCCACGCAAATTCCTGAAAACCCGCTTCACTGCTGTCCAGTGCTCCTTCCCTGGTTTTGACATAAACCTGCTCAATACTCCCACTGCATGTGCAATGTCTGGTCTAGTACAGACCATTGCATACATCAATCTACCGACTGCACTTGCATATGGAACATGGGGCATGTCCTCTTCCTCTTCTTGTGTCTTGGGACACTGTTCAGCAGATAACCTCACACCTACGGGAATAGGAACCTTCATCGGTTTACTATCCTGCATATTAAACCTCTGCAATATTGTCTCGACATACTTCCTCTGGTTTAACCAAAGCTTCCTCTTTGCCCGATCTCTTTTAATTTCCATGCCAAAATATAGTTTGCAGCACCGAGATCTTTCATGTCGAATTTGGAGGACAATTGGGTCTTCAAATCCTGGATAATTTCTTTGTCATTTCCAACCAACAACATATCATCAACATACAAGACCAGATATATAACACGGTCACCAATTAATTTAAAATACACACAATGATCTGCTTTGCTTCTGGTGAATCCAAGTCCCCGTATAAATGTATCAAATTTCTGATACCACATCCTTGGTGACTGTTTTAACCCATACAGAGACTTCTTTAACTTGCATACCATTTCTTTTGTACCCTTCACTACAAAGCCTTCAGGTTGCTTCATGTAGATTTCCTCTTCCAAATCCCCATGAAGAAATGTTGTCTTCACATCCATCTGTTCTACCTCAAAAATCAAAAGCAGCAGCAACAGATAAAAGTAATCTAATAGAAGTTACCTTGGCAACAGGAGAAAAAATATCACCAAAATCAATTCCCGACACCTGGGAATAACCTTTTGCTACCAACTGAGCTTTTTATTTCTCCACCTTCCCTTCTGCATTTGTCTTCTTCTTGAACACCCATTTGCTGCCAATTGGTTTCCTTCTAGCCGGCAACTCCCAGATCCCAAGCCTTATTTTTGTGCAAAGATGCCATTTCATCAACCATGGCCTCTTTCCAGAGTTTTCCATCCTTTGAATCAACTGCTTCCTTCACAGTTCTGGGATCATCATCAGTAACAGACAAGGCAAAGTTTGAACAGAAAGCAGATGGACTATACCTTTCTGGCTTCCTTCTTTCTCG
>APFE031502469.1:0-15822 GCA_000404065.3 Pinus taeda | reverse complement strand
CCCCATGATGGTGAAAAAGGCATTGAAAAGAGTACCAATGTATAAGTGCTTCATGCAAATGCTGAAGGTCAACTGGATTGGCCTCAAACTAAGTCCTCCACTCATATTAGCCATGCTAGAAGGCAGAAGAGAAAAAGAAGAGAAGGAGTAATGGAAGGACATAGATAGAAAGGAAGGATTTTATGGAGAACATGAGCAAACCACATCAGAAGCCTGGAATGCTAGGGAGGCCACTAGGGCCATGAAAGACCAAGATATTGACTAGGTTTCTCAGAGGATGAGCAACACCTTTAGTAGGGGGGTGATGATGAGCCTCATAAATGGGTAATTATATGGGCTCATGTTACCTCCTAACCTAGTCAAATCAACCATTCTCTTAGCTTATTGTACAATTTTCTGATTATATTTATGCTTATAGGGTGAGTTGAGTTAGTTATTATGCCATGTGGTCTAACATGTATTTAATGCAGATTATTGATGGATTTTGAGGTTAAAGTCAAGGATCTAGTGGTCAAACAACAGAAATAACTCGAAGTAGATAGAGGAGAGGACTTATAAGAGGGAATCCCTCTCATTTATTTCTCCTCACTTTGAATTCCACTTCATTAAGCTCGGAGTACAAGCAACCGAATCATGCACTAGAAGGCAGTTAAGCAAGTGGAAGATGATTAATAGTTATCTCGAGTTTCAGGTGCCAAGCCTCCGTGATTTTAAGGAAGTTGTTGATCTAGGGTGGGATTTTTTTCCTTGTGTAAACTCTACTTAAATTTTGAGCTTACTATTTTATGACAGTTTTATGTAATCTTGCTATTTTTTGATAGTGAAGATGGAATCCATTTTGAGCTAGCACTGAGTTACCTCAAAGGTTTGAAGCTCTTGGGATTGGGCCCAATCCAAGAATCCAAGCTTCTCTTTACTTGTATTTATATGCTTTACTTTAGTTTGTAGATTAGTTTGTTGTTAGATGTATTTCTCTTATGGTTAAGAATATGTTGTTTTTAATGATTTAGTAGCTTTCTTCCATTTTTGCTTTCTGTAGTAGGTTAAGTAGTGATCAAAGAAGATTCAAAAGGCTAGGAAAAGTGCCTTAGCCTCTCTTCCTCCCCCAGAAACACAAATTTTCCTCATTCTTATGACTTCTAATGTTTGCTGCTCTAGTAGGTTGATAATCTAGTTTTGCTTTACTTTAGATCTTCCTTATCATGTTCACTTCCTGATTTGTAATATTCCTTTTGCATGCTTTCCTTTCTTACAGCATTTCCCATCATTTCCTTTTATACATCATAGTTTAGGCCATTTTAATGCAAAACTATGTTTTTCCTAGGATTCACTCATTTCATTGGTTGCTCGATTTTCTTGGTTGACTGTCAGTTTCTATGCAGTAGATATCTTCTAGTAGTAATCCATCTTACCAAAAATCACACCCTCCATTTGATCCATGCCCTATAGGTCTCCCAAACCTCATCTCAATTCTACCCTAGTTTCCTTCAATTTTCATAGAAATTCTTCCTCTCTCCTTGAGCAAACCCAATCATCTTTCTCGCTCCTGGTGATTCACCTTAGGCACCCTAACACCTCATTCCAACCTTCATCCACCTTTTCCACCCACTCTCACACCCTCAAAAAAGAAAAAATTTCTCTCGGCGTCCTCTTGTAGGCCCACTGTAGTTTCCTTGTTTTCCTCCTGTAGTTTTCCTGTGTCCTCCTGTAGTCTTTCCTGTAGGCTTTCTTTTGAAGGTTGAGTGTGAGAGAAGCCTCCAGAAGGCCACAAAAGACCCCCTAGCACCCATCCACACCATCCTACATCCTCCCAAGCTCCAAAACAACCTTCTAAGACCACCTGTTCACTGCCACACTCACACACAATCAATTAGATGCATGTTAAATTCACATAAAAACACATAATAATCTAAAAATACGTTTTTTGCTTATTTACTTCTAGAAATAGAATGGTTAGATGTTTTTTAGTTCATTGAGTAGGCAATGGAATTTCTTTCATGGTTTTAATAGTGTTTTTGGCAAAATTAGAATTAGTTTGTTAATTAGGGTTTATTAGGTTTTGCTTTACATTTCAGTCTTTCTCGTTTCTGCAGTTAGAATAACATTTGTAGAACATGTAAAACATGTACACAACACCACATGCACACAATACCACATGTATAATCATGAAAAAAACACCATATGTACATAGGACCACATGTACAACACGCAAAAAACACCATATGTACTTAGAACTACATATACAATATATACATAGCACCATATGTACACATCACCGCATATTCAAAATGTGCACAACCTCATATGCACACAACACCACATATCCATCAAGTGCATAGTACAATATGTACATGGCACTACATATTCAACATGTACATAAAACAATTGTTGCGTAGTGGAGGTGCCTCGTAATCGTTTTTGGGCTGAGAGCGTATAAGTCAGTATGAAAATATTTTAAAACTCGGAAAGAAGCAGAGCATGAAATGTAAAAGGTCAATTCAAAGGGTTGTCCACCAAAAAAATAATATATAATAATAGGGAGTAAGTCGGCCTACCCATGGTTCATGGACCATGGGAATGTATAAATGGAGTGAGGCTCTAAGGGTAGAAGGCAGTTTTGTTGGAGTTTGAATGATCTTAGTGCTATTGGTATGTGAAGATTATATGCATCTGTAAATTCAAGTCAACGGTATTTGTGGGTAGATAGAGGCTCTGTAGTTGTGTGCACAGAGGCTTGGTAGAGTTCGCAGTTGTGTGTACAGACTGTTGCAGCTGAGTGTGTAGGGCAGATCTTGTTGTATTGATGAAGGAAGAGAATAAATATAAGTTGGTTCTAAAATTATGTGTCAAATCTGAATTGTTGTGGATCTGATTAATGAATGGTTGATATTTATATTTCTTTATTTATATGTTATGGGTTTATGCAAATCTGTGTCTCTTTTGAATGAGCGCATTGGTTATCTTGATTAAATGTTTTCTTAAAGACTGTAACAAGTAAATCTGATCTATAATAACTCATTAAGTAATAAGTATTAAGGAATAGCCCTATCTCAGATCCGCGAAGAAGCAGGGTAGCGTGAGACTACAGAATGGAACACGAACACTACAGACCACATCCAGACATGCTAAGGGTGTGGAAACCTAGTTCTAGCACCCTCCCCTGCTACCTTGAGTGAGACTGTAGTTCGCACTCTGCGGGGTATTGCCAAAAGGGCCAATAGCTACAGGAATTGATTGGCTAAATACTTCTTCCGAACCTAGGTCAGGCCCATATAAGCCAACAAATGGTTCTGTTTTTTGGACTGGGATCTACCTAAGGGATGTCTGATGTCAGAATGCGGGAACTCTACAGAGAAAAAGTTTGAGGATTGAGGGGATCATGAGCAGTAGTAGTTCAGAGTACACTGACGTGTAAACCAGGAGTTAAAAATGATGAGTGCGATCCAGTTACCAATATTCAAAGGAGCAGGAAGGAAATATCTAGAACAATTTTGGTTTGTGGTGACGTTGATATGGGAAGCACATAGAGCTATGAACGATAACATGAGAAAGGCTACCTTAGTTAGCACGCTGCAGGACCGATCGCTAACATGGTACACAAAGTAATCAAGTGACCACCTGAATGCGGGGACAACAGAGATCTAGACCAAATTGAAGAAAGAATTTAGACGGCCAAAGTTAGAAATGTAGTTGATAATAGGGTTCAAAGAGATCACAATGGTGCATAGTGAAACCACGTGGGATCTAGATCAAAGACTGAAAAGTACAATCCACAAGGTGAACATGACACTCTTGGATGTGCGGCACTGTGCTTGGTTTGTGGCATCATTGACACCACAGCTAAGGATGGCTCTATCACAACAAAATATCTCAACCGAGGATGAAGCATTGGAGATAGTGATGAGGTTGCACAAAACTCCAGTACAGGGCCCGGGGTTGGGAGTTCATTAAATCCAAGCGCAAATACAAAACTTGTGTTTAGAAATGAAGAAGTTAAAACAAGAACAATTGCCTGGCCCAAACGTCTGGGAGGAAGTGTGGTGTATAATGTGTAAAAGCCAGGGGCATGATAAATATCACTGCCTAATCTTTGCAAATTATGTGGCAACGGGGGGACCAACACAATTTCTACCAGAGGCATAGGTAGGGCGAAGTGCGACAACCCTGCTCTGGTGCAAAAACTGTCAGGTGGGAGGAAAGCATAGCATGAAAAACTGTCATCTACTACCAAAATTCAACCAAACCCTCTAGCAGCTATTTTGGAACTTTTGCAAATTAGTGGACCACGAGGAAAGAGACTATTATAGCTATCAATTATTAATGGACCAGTCACCTACCTACATAATCCAGATTGAAGTGGGAGGTCAGGATCTAGGTGCAGCAATAACGCGTGGTGGGTTTTAGGGATGTGGATGAGGACGGGGCAGAATGGGGCCAGGAAGGGGTTGTTGGAAGCTAATCTCTTACAACTACGGAGGACCAAGGCACTATGCGTAGGACTATACCAACCCGACTAGAATATCATGCACTTATTGTGAGAAATTCAATCATGAGCTGATAGATTGCCCACACTGATAGCACAGATTCATGAAAAAATGGTAGCACAACCTACGATGACATAGAACATGCAGATGATGAGGTCTGAACCCCATGAAGAAGACCCCAACATGAACATAGTACTCATAAGAGGCATGGTCACAAGTGACGAAAAGGGGAAACTAATCAAGGAGGATGTTGGGGATTGCAAGGAGACATCTCTGGAAGCTAAAGAAAGCTTCGCGAAAGTCTCTACCCCCAGTAGTAGGGATCAGCCTGAGCCAGAGAGGGATCCCTCGATGTTGACTACCCTTTTAGAAACATGCATGAAATTACTGTGTGACAATTTTAAGGGCTTGCGAGAACTAATAAATAAGTATGGCGGGTGGAGTGAACCTTGAGTGGTCCAGAAATTAGGGAAACATGTGTCGCAAACTGGGTGGGAAATGTGGTTAACACCACAGGTTGGTGACTATGAGATGGATTAGGTCATTCTGGACTTAGGCTTAAGTCCAAACGTACTACTTAAACATATGTGGGAGTACATGGGCAAACCCACGCTTCAATGGTCTCTTGCTCAATTGCAGATGGTGAACCAACTGAAAATCTTGCCCATCGGAAGATTGCAAGGAATTACAGTAGATATCGAAGGTGCGAGCACCCAGATAGAATTTGAGGTAATATAAATTATGGATTAAAATAGCCCTTATCGTACGTTTTTGGGGATAGATTGGGCCACCAATATGAATGGGGTTATTAACTTAAAGAAGTGGAAAATGATATTTGAGAACAAGTTGCTCCGCATAATTATTCTGCTGGATCTGGCGGAAGGGCCATGTTACAGTGAATCCGTGCACATTGATGGAAACAATAATGAAATAGATTATATCTACAAAATTTCTGCACAAAATCCAGAATGGGTCAAGCCGATGGAGGGAAGGAAAATCTCATGGGGCCATGGCAAGTCTTGCACTGAGGATTCAGATGAAGAAGATGAGTGATGGCATAGCCGGTTGAACGAGGTAACCACATTACAATGTAATATGATGACTAAATCACTGTGTTGTGTTAGAGCTTAGGATCGCGAATTTATGGCATATGATGGGCTGATAGTAGTAGATGAATTCTTGACCAAGTTTGAAAGTGCAGTACAAGAGCACCAACAGTTTGATGCATTGAGATGGTCATTACGCATGACACCTGCGCACTGGTGGGGAACACATGCAGAAACCTTCAAAAATTGCCGCAGCTACAGGCGTATGATGTAGATAAGGTTTGGGAGGTTGGAACTACACAAAACCAAGAAATATGATGGATAGGATGGTCCATGGATGCACATTACCAGATGGGTCCAAGCTTATGGAGAAGAGCCTCAACCAGAGTGGGTACACATATTTTATGATACCCTGGATGTCATTCCAAGAAACTGGTATACTAAAACAAATCTCTAACATGGAACAAGTGAATGGGATATCTTACATGAAGGGTTCCTATCAACATTCCTCTTTGAAGATCAATGGATGGATATGGTGGACGATGCATTGTTGATTGTGAAGGCCACTATTTTCAAAATACCACTAGAACCGAAATAAATCGTGCAGCTGGATTGGTCGCAATAGCTGAGCCAGGCCCTTGAATGCTATAATGTGCAAGTAGAAGATGATGAGGATGGTCCTAGAAATATCAATATTCCACAAACAGAGGGGACTCACGAACTGCACGGACTATAAATTGAGGATTCAGGCATCATCGCACCATTAAATGACACAAGTAAACATTGAAACGGAGGAACAACCAAAGTATGCAATGCTTGGGGACTATTGGGATGATTCCATGATGGAATAGGTAATTTAATTGCTTCAATAATATCAAGATTTATTCCCCGCAAAAATCACGGAGCTAAAGGGGATCTTAGGTGACCTAGGAATGATGAAAATAAACCTGAAGTCAGATACAAAGCCCGTTAAGTAGTGGCCTTACCGGTTGAATTCAACATACAAAGAAAAGGTCCACGAAGAATTGGACAAGATGCTGGCAGCAGGGATCATTGAACCTGTATATGAGTTTGATTAGGTAAGTCCTATGCAGGAAAGGGAATAGAAGGGTGAAATTCGCATTTGCATCGATCTAAGGAAGCTCAATGATGCATGTGCTAATGACCCCTTTCCGACACCATTTACAGAAGAGGTACTGGAAAATGTCAGCGGAAAAGAAGCCTATTCTTTCGCAGATGGTTTCTTAGGGTACCACCAGATCAAGATCGCACCAGAGGACAAGAGTAAAACAACGTTCACCACCGAATACGATTGTTTTCAGTATATGGTGATTCCCTTTGGCCTCTAGAACGCGTCAGCGATATTCTCACGTGTTTCGGTAGCTACATTCAAGGAATTTATATACAAGTTCATAGAAGTATATCTTGACAATTGGATCATATTTGGGTTGGTGAAGAAGCATATCGTGAGTTTATGTTTAATGTTGGACACTTACCGATGACACCAGATTGTGCTAAACCTAAAGAAGTGTACTTTCCTCATCCGTTTCGGGAACCTACTCAACCATTATGTTTTTAAGCAAGGTCTGATGGTGGATCCCAGGAAGATCATTGTCATACTCAATCTGCAAGCACCGCAAAGTGTCAAACAACTATGTGCCACACTAGGACACATTGGATATTATCGGAAATCCATAAAATGCTATGCACAAATCATGGGACCAATGGAATAGTTGCTCAAGAAGGATGCTACTTATTGCTAGAATGAGGAATGTGATAAAAGTCTGGAAACACTCAAGGAAAAGATGGCATTCGCTCCAATATTTGTCTTCCCAAAGTGTGACGTCGAATTTCACGTGCATGTCAACATGTCGTCCATTGCACTAGGTGCGGTACTCACTCCAAAAGGAGTGGAGGGATTTGATCACCCAATTGTGTTCTCCAGTCGACGATTATCAAAAGTTGACAAGAATTGCTCCACTACTAAGCGAGAAGGCTTGGTGATCGTATACACGCTTCAAAAATACCGCCACTATCTACTCGGAGGACATTTCAAGATGTATATTTACCACTCTTCCTTATACCTAGTGAATAAGCCTATGTTGGGGGGCACATTTGTAGGTGGTTGCTCTTATTTCAAGAATATGACTTCGAAGTCGTCGTAAAGTCGGGACATCTAGATGCAGGCCTAGGTCACCTGTCCTGAATCGAGAACGATGAAGAGCCCACAAACTTAGAGGAAGGACTACCTGATGCACAGTTATATGTCATGCATCTCGCAGATGTCCATTTTGAGGATTCAATCCATTTCTTGACCACAGGAACCTCGCCACAAGGCTATTATGTTCAACAGAAAAAATAAATGGTGATACGAGCAACAGGCTTCACTATTATTGCAGGGCACCTATACAAAATGGGAAACGATGAAATCTTAAGAAGATATGTGCCTAAATTCAAGCGCGGACAGGTCTTGGCCAAAGCACATGGGGGGTAGTTTGATGACATTTTGCAGGTCACGCTACAGCATAGAAAATTCTTCACATAGGACTATGGTGGCCAACTCTACATCAAGACTCAAAAGGATACTCTCGGGCCTGCGACATATGTCAACAGACTCGGAAACCATCACAGAGGGATGAAATGTTGCTCAAGCCATATATGAAAGTGAAACTATTTAAAATGTTGGCAATTCACTTTGTGGGACCTATTGCACCTCAAGGGAAGACAGGCGTGTGCTATATTATTCCCGCGATTAAAATCGCTTAATTGCTCCACATGCTCATTTCATATGAACTGAAACTCTTCCTAGATGCATCATCATTATCATTTGATGAGATCATATCTCATCTTCTCTAGGATTTCCTCACATACAAAACCCTCTATGCGAGTTCTCAGCTTGAAACTTTGATTGTTACTCTACCTACAATAGAGATTCTCCCCTCACTTGATCCAACAAATTGTCCTGTACTTGTTTTTGGATTTAGAGGATTAGGACCTCAAGTTGCTATATAATTAGGATACATGGGACAATGATATTTTTAATGATCTTTTGCCTTACATTTCAAACACCATACTTCTGAACATATGTCTAAATAAACATATTTTCCCTTCTTTAACCCTGGGATCTCCATGTGAAAACTTGTGAGGTATGATTGGATCTGCTAGACTTCTACATGTGTATACTTGACTAGACATGCTTCTAACTTCATCATGATCTCTAAGGCTTCAACTTGTGCGTTGATCTTCTAATGTGATAATGGAAGTTTTAGATGTGAAAACAACACAATGGTGGACCATTCTTTATGTACTTTGTCAGTGATCTAGAAATTCTCTTGACTGATCAGACACTTGAGTCTTTGGTCTAATTCCCAAGCATTTTCGTTAAGCACTACTTGCTTGGTTTCTTTCATATATGTACAACACTGCGACTATCACTTTGAATTTAAGAATTTTGAATTCAATGTTATCTTTGTATCAGCCATTGTAACGGTGGGATTCTTCATGCTATAGTTTATGTACCAAGATAGTGCTCGATCGCGTAGCGTTGCGATAAGTTCGAAATTATTCATATCATCATCAGTAATCTATTGTTCTTTCCACACAACTTCAACAACAAACCATAATTGTTTAGGACCTTTTGATCCCAAACCCCTGAACATAAGCATTTTCATTGTATTAGTCATATTAAATCATAGAGGTGGAGTTGGAGGTGGAGGTGGAGGGGGAGTGGATGGCTGAGGAATCCCACATGTGCCCTAATTTCCTGACTCCAATGCTCTAATGGGTGTACTAGTGTTACTCTTTCCTTTGTCACTATCTGAATCACCTAATAGAGGACTGTAACCAGTTTCAGATCCAATTTTGTCCCACTTTGTGTAGTCTGAAGCTGGATTTTATTAAACATCAATTCGCTCACATACGCCCTTTTCACAAAATACCATTTTAATCTAGAGATTTAATCACATCAAGAACTTACATCACAGACCTTTGAAAAATCCCTGCTTAACTTCACTATAAAATACTCATATGTCAGTTGAGATTTCTATGATGAATCCTCCAAGAATGTTATCGATCCAGAAGTCTAGAGCTCTTGTGATCTCAATATCAGTCCCTTTAATATTCTTTACCAACTCTGGGGTCCAAACAAGATTCTTATTGTGCTTCTAGTGAGGCTCACTATCAACTATTTTCTCAAGCCACTCATAAAATTTTGCACAGAAAGAAAAAGAAAAGATCTCATGTTTTTCTATATAAATGTAAATTTGTAACCAAGACTTGGATTTCTATTTTCTTGTATTGCAAATCGTGCCCCTTTCGCTCAAATCAATTATGGATTTCCTTCTTAGTCAGATGTTAGATCCACGTCCCTCGGATATATCCTTGTCCCATTAATGGAACCATTTGTTGGCTTCGGGGGCTTAGACCCAAGTTTAAAGTTAGGTTGCACTAACCAACAAATCCCTATAATATTGGCCCTTTCGACAACAACTAGCACAAGATGAATCATAGTCTCACCAAAGGTAATATGGGGGGATGCTAGAATGAGGCTTATGCATCTAGAGGGGTATGAAGTGTGGTTATAGGGTTGGTCTAGGGCTCAATGTGACCTTCACGAACCATTAGCTTCATAAACAAAATCGTAGAACAACTTCCTTAACTTATTCATAAGTTGTGTGTAACTAATTCTATATGTATTATTCATCATTAATAACAATATACACGTCTTCGCGATGGAATTATATGGAAAATATGCTACAACGAAGAGTATTCAAACATAAGTACAAAAACTTTAGAACAAACAACATAACACAAATATGCTTCCAAATCTTCTTTTATTATTTCAATTCTTTGATAATATCAACTTTTCACCCTGTGCACTCAACTACAGGGGCCTTTGCACACAATTGTAGACTTACAAAGGTCTCCTCACACACAATAGCACGAGCCTTCCCCTTTGCTAGAATACAAAAGGTAGATGACTCAAGACACAAGTATCAAAACATAACATAATATATTCCTTAGACAAGCTAAGACATCACTTTATATACTTTTTCCTATTATAATACCATGGTCTGCCAA
Organism: Pinus taeda; assembly: GCA_000404065.3. NCBI lineage: Eukaryota > Viridiplantae > Streptophyta > Pinopsida > Pinales > Pinaceae > Pinus > Pinus taeda. Next base: position 5,213 of record APFE031502469.1, on the reverse strand, counting down.
CCATGGGTGGAGCTAAAAAAAAAACAAAACCTAAGGCGCTTTGACCTTCCTCAAACCCCTTGAATCCTAATGACCAACACACTTTACACTCCTGTCTTTAAAATGCAGAGGCTTTTACAAAAATTAGTTAAAATTGGACCTAGGGGACCCCATCCCAACAGATGTTTCTTAGATTTTTCAACAAGTTATTGAAGTCTTCACCTAGATCTATATTTAGCATTAAATTCGCAATATTTAAGAGGTACATATCATCAAATTTTAGTCTATATAATTACTATTTTTTAGAAATTCTATGGTCTTGTTTGAGAATAACACTATTGAACAAGAACTTCTTTGTGCCCTAGATTTTGAAAGAAAAATTGATATTTTCTATCATTCCATACAATATCATAGCGCTCAACTACATCCCACATCAACCCTAGCCCCTCCATCCTCATCTGTACCATTTAGTGCATTTTACTCTCCCGGTCATCCTAGTTGTGTATCTTCGTATGATAGGACACACACCCATTCTACCATTGATCTTAGAGCTATCCAACACCAATACATTGCTAAAATCATTTTTGTTGATAAGTAGCCTAGTCCTACTCTAGACTTCCTTGACTCTCCTCCACAATGTACTATGCCAGAGGGCATTTCTCTAATCAACCTCACTTTTGCAGATACCTCACTACTTTTGATGGCTAGGTATCCATCCCATCCCATTAATGACCTCCTCTTTTTGCATAATTGTTAGGTCAAATATCAATTGACTACCATCGTTCTCTATAATACAAGCCAAAAGAGCCTCATATTCCCATGAGTTCATCAAACTATTGTAGCTACCCATTACCCTGCTTATCATCTAGATTGGATCCAAAAAGACTGTCATGACGTTCTTTCATGAGTGTTAGGTTGTTACTTTGACATTGCTTCTTTATGTGACATCAACCATTGTGATGTCTCTCTAGCTTGTTTCAACTTATTATTGGACATTCCCTAATAACATGAAATCGAAGCCATGTATGGTGTTGGGTGTAATACCGAATTCACATGCCCTTTTTTATTCCTCTTATATTTGGGAATGATGCTCCCTTTCACACATCTTAGACATTTTTTTGTCCTTATGCATTTTCCACCCTATTAAATATAAAAATAGTAAACAATCCTCTCCAATGTGCCCCACACTAGGGTATTGTTGTCTCACACTTACCCTGTAAGCCATGTCTCCATTTCCACCTCCATATATTTACCCCCTCAGAAACTTACATAGTTGGTCTCTGCCCATGATGGATTCAACAATCATGACCGTGCATGGCTTCCTCGGTCTCCTCTCTCTTCAATTTATTTGATCCTTATTATTCCACCTATTCTAGTGGTGGCATCCATGTGTTCAACACATTACCAAAAATTAACAAAATACTTCCTAACACACCTCAACATCAATTATTCAACTAGACTTATTTCATTTTTTTTGTTTTAGTACACCTCTACATCCATTGGGGAGGCTAGAAAAATATTATGTCAAATCACGCAATAGGTGCGAACTTTGCCACATGTTTCAAAGGGATTGGATTTATTCAATGACACCATGATCATTGATTCCTAATCTTATTAGATATATAGCATAAACAAATAAATGCACCTCATTTGAGTTATGTGCAATTTATTTTTTTTTAAGTTTGACTTAGTCCAAATGGATATTTTTATAAATATTCTGTAATCCACTTTCCTAAGGTATTCTCTACATACATCCTTGGCTAATATACATATGTACATTTAAAACCAATTTTAGATGAGTTGTCCATAGTCAAATTTCGTGTGCATCTTTTAAATTATAGATTACCGGAATGAAATTTTGACGACTATCATAACTTAGATAATTCTTTAAAGGGTTCTAGTTCAATAGAAGAGCACCTGACTTATAAGTAGGAGATTGGTGGTCATCCTAATATGAGTTAATCAATGATATTATTTTTGTTTTTAATTAAATACTTTTTATATTGATTTATTTCAATGGTGATATTTTTCTAGATTCATTATTTTATAGTCTCTAAAGAGACAAAAGTGATATTGCATTGTCTTTAAATATAATTTTTTATTGTCTTTAGGGAGACAATAACTAGGATTAATGACGCAACATCTCTATAAATTCAATACGTATTTAATCCCAATTATTTTCTTTAAAGAGACAAAAATGAAGAGGGGTTTTTAAGACAATATTTGAAACAATTTTTAGGAGATAAAACAATGTGTATTGTATTATATATTGTCTTTAAGGGGGTGTCTCAAATTATTGTGTTAAAAAAATGTCTCTGCAAACACAATATATAATACAAGCATTATTGTCTCTTAAGAGACAATGATTCTTGTATTATACATTGTCTTTACAAAGACAATTTTTTTAAGACAATAATTTGAGACACCAACTTGTTAAGATACATTAATGCTTGTATTATATATTGTATTTACAAAGACAATTTTTAAGACAATAATTTGTCTTAAAAATATTTAAGGCAATACACAATCTTTTTTTACCTCAATTTAAGACAATTTACACAAAAATTGTCTCAAATGGTATCTTAAAATCCCCCTATATGTTGCAGTGAACCCACTAGCAGAAAGCACACACTCCCTTGCACCATTTTGTTGGAACCTACCAACAGGAAGCACCTACTACCTCATGTCATACAGAAAGCACCAACCAATTGTAGGCACAAACCCCACAATTCATCATGGACCTCCCTTTCATCAATTCTGATACTCGATCCACTCCTTTTAGAACAAAGTTCAAACTTAATACAAACCCTTTAAAAAATTTATCTTTGATCAGTAACACAATATTAATAAACTTAGCCTAAATAAAAAATAATCAGTTTCATGCTCAACAATAGTAATTTTAATGCAAGAGGACAATCATCCTATGATCAACCCTATCACAATATCATAATCACTAATCCTTGTAAATAACAACAAGTTAGAAATATATATTCATTGTTATTCATATAAGTAAGCAAGCATACAATTACAATATTCTTTTCCTAGGAAACAACAGTTTAACAATATGCTAACTCTGAGTGAAAAAATGGTTAATCAATTCTTATTAGAAACACTTATTTCGCTACCAAATACTAAGGAAATGAAATAACTATAGATACCCTTGTCAAGTATTAACAATGGAAAACAAACTCATGAATTGTTCCATAAATCATAAAAACAAGAGCACCCGTGATATACTATAATCATTATTGAAACAAATAATAAACAATCATAGATAGCATTATCCCTGAAAATAATTATGTCATAATATCTATGAGTATTTATTGTTACCTTTTACATATGAATTTTCAATAAAAGTGGATCTAGAAACTAGTTCTCATAAAGAACAATTAATGATTGTGACAATATTGATATATTCAACTCTCCAAAGACAACATTGTTACAGTAGGAATAACCATATCAGTAGGTCAGATGCACTTTGTACTATATTGGGCTACTAGCATAAGTTATATTAGTGTTAATTGGACACTCAACTTCACATCATCCAAAGTGCTACAATAATTTCTAAATCATGCTTACACCTTTTAATTAAACATGTTATAGTCTTACCATCATTGTGCTAGATCATGCGGAGATATAAGTATAGAAACACAATAGAAAATTTGAGAAAGAAACCCCATCAACACACCAAAACAAGGAAATTAGGTCGTCATCATTGATGATGCATGGCACTAGAACACACCATAGTATTCTAGGCACATAATTAAATCACAATTCTGCACTAGATTGCCACTCCAACCTACCATATCAAAGAATTACTCCACGATCATATATTTTGCACACTAAGTAACCACAACATATTTCGAATCATAAATTGTTTAAGGTCACAACTTGTTATTACAACTTTGACACATGACCATGAAACAAATGACCAACTATCTTCATTGGATGCCCTACATGCATAGTCTTCATATCACAAACATGTTCATTTCAGTCGTCTACCAAAACAAACAAGAGAAAACAAAATAATGCTATCACACTAGATTGGATATAATGCCTTTATGACTAGGCATGCATTCCTAAAATAAGATAACAATAAAATCCCATATCACACTAGAAAAATCAACTTGTGTCAAAAAAAAGTCAATTGATATTTTTTTCATTCAGCATGAATCATGCAATCATACACCCTCTACACAGATTCTTAACCTTGCCTAACATTACACTTGTGCTAGAACAAGGAGAAAAACATTGCAGATCAAATCATGTTACAATATTTAGATCACAAGCTAGGAAAATAATCACACCAACAATAGTACTTGTTTTTCTTCTATGTCAGAACGAACACATCACATCACCCATGTACTAGAACAAAAATAAAAAAGAAATAACAATAGGTTTTTTGAACCAAAACCCATCAATGTTGTCCACCCAAACTAGGCCACTCAATCAATGACCCAAATTTTGTTCCATGTTTTTTTATATATCTTTCATTCCTCGAGCCAACAAAAAAATTACCATGGGAATTTCTATGGTGAATTTTATGGAAACAATGACTTAGAACTGATACAGAATTACCATTAGAAAAACAGATGGAGAAATCCTAGATTTTCTATGCGCCCAATTATTTGCATGTCTTGGAAACATTTGCAGATAGTATAGCTAGAAATCATGCATAATGTACACTTTTTATGAGATAATTTTGCATAATTCATGTTGAATTGTCTTATAATGTCTAGGTTAATGATGTTTTGACTAACACCATTCTTTTTTATCATATTCCCTAATCATTAACCTATAAAACATCCAATAAACAAACAGAAACAAATATCTTTATTTTTAAAAAGATATTTATGTTATTTTAATTAATTTTTTTTGACTGTATACGTAGGTTCAACATCCTGAAAAAACCTTATAGCACCTTTATTGTGCAAAATTACAGATTGAACTAGTGATTCCAATAAATTCCAGTAAGATTATATAAAAATTAACCCAGAAAAATTCAGCTGAAAATATTTCAAAAAATCTCAAGAAAAGCAAATTATTCCAAATTATGAAGATTTATATCCATTTTATAATAAATATTTTTAATTAATAAATAGATTTTATTAAATGCTATGATTGAATACCATATTCTCATAAACTAAAAAAAAAAAAAATGTTTTTTTAAGGAAAAACAAATATAAATAAACGTATTTAATTAAATATGGTTTGTGTTGGCTTTGCTCAAACGA
>APFE031502457.1:0-14856 GCA_000404065.3 Pinus taeda | reverse complement strand
ATTTTGTGCTTATTAGGATTTGGTTGTGCAGATTGGATGGAGAAGGAAGGAAAGCGTGGGACAGGTTGGGGAGGCTAGGTGAGGTCCCTATGGACCCTCGGCATCCATCCACAGAGGTTTTCCACGTTCAGAAGCTCAGCAACCGAGTGAATGATCTCCTACAGGATGTCTGCAGGGGATCCTACAGGATACTCAGGGGTTTCTACAGGATGTCTCTAAACTGCTACAGGATGATCTACCGTGAAGGATTAACGTGATGGATGAGTGATGGGATGATAAGAAGAGATATGCGAGGTAGGGATCAGGCTGGTGATGGCTCAGAAGTGGAAGGATGAGATGGGAAACGGGTGTAGGGAGTATGTTGAAGTGAAGTCGATGAAAGGCCAAGGAATGAAGCTACATGAGGAATGGGAGACTTTAGGAGAGGACAGAACGAAGTGAGGGTTGAGGGGATGTGGTTGCATGCGTGATCAAGATGGAGGTAATGGTGTTGGAATGGGAAAGAGAGGAGTGTAAAGGAAACAAATGATTGTGACTGTCACCAAACCAAAGATACATCAACTTAAATTACTTATGCCGAAAATTCAATGAATAGCAATCCAAAATGCGAGGAGAAATGTATATGAGGCTGTAATGAAAGTGTGTGTGCAAGTGTGACTGACAAGGAAGCATTTAATCAAGACCAAGACTGTATTGCAGCAATCATCAAGTAAAGTAATGCGTGTTTTTGGTGGCTAGTTATGGACTGCACCCCAATCTTCAAGAGAGATGGTAGTGAGCCTTAACAACTGTTTTGCTGGAGCTCCAATTGATGGCATATATCCTCTGCTACACTAAGCAAGTGGAAACAACTGTACCATAAGCAAAATCTATCCTACTCATGAGAAAACCAAATCATCAACCTGTTATTCGAATTGCATGTGTAAACGAAAACTTAAAGTGCTGGAAATGAAATGGAAACAACACTACAACAGAGGGGATATATGGCTCTCAGGTTGGGCCCTAACCTGAGAGCTATAGTCTCCTAAGAAAACTCAGAAATAGATCACAAACTGCCTTCTTTATTCATAAACTGATGTCATGCCGAATTGGCTTACAAAAAGGAATGAAACAGAACTGTGCTCCGAAATTACAATGATAATGCGGGAGTTTCAACAACCATCTAAGGCTAATGCCTTCATACTTATACAAAAAAATGATGAGCCACCGAGTGCCCTTGATTTTAGGGGCTCGACTGTCCAACTAGAGTTTGACTGCGGATCTTGTAGGGCAGTCATAACTACTGCTCTCGTAGAACAGTTTATGACTGCTATTCATGTAGGACAGTTGGCTGCTTTTTGAGCTCGGAGGGGAGATGGATTGGAGCTCGGAGTTCTTGGTGGGAATCACGAGGAGTGTCCCAAGACTGTGGACATCCCTCCACAAAATCAGCAGTGCCACCTTATTGTCTCCTTATCCCTTTTTCGTTGTCTCTTGCTCCCTTTTTAATGCCAAAACCTGGAATCACAATGCATTAGTCCGAGATAAAGTGTCTAACCTCCTCCTACAAACAACATGAAATAAACTAAGAAATGCATGCATAAGCAAATAAAGATGAATGGTTGAGCAAGTAAAATAGGCCAAAATGAGCCCAAATTGTACCAAAATTGGGGCTCATCAATTTGTATTCCTGTAGCAAGATAGTTCCAACAGGATTTGATTTAGACAACTTCCAAGAAAGCAATTAAGGGGTAATTTTTACATGTATTAGCTACAACTGCAAACTATTTTAGCACACTTTGTCTTGATGCTCTTTGTTTGTCACTAAGGATTAATGAGGATCACTGTTTCATTGATAGTTTTGTGCACAAACATTAATGATTAAATAGGTTATTTTAATGAGACCACAGTTGTGCATATTTGTTGTGATTACCCTTTTGTTCCCAAAATTGATTAGATCTCACCAAAATCATCTTACACCTTTTTCATCTTTCCACTTTATTTTCCCCGGCAAACAATTCCCTATCTAATGCATAAGGTTTATGGTGGGTCACACCATCTTTAATGACGCGAATGTGTGTCATACATTATGACAGTCCTGTTTCTTGTGTCTCTTTATTATAGGTGACATATCTATCAGAGGTTGACTGCAACCAGGAAAAGCCATTTTGGGATCTTGTGATTTGATGTGAGCTATTATAGGAAAGGTTTGGAAAGGCTTGCCTTGGTTCTGTTGTTAAAATGTTAGGTCATTAAAGTAATGGTCAAATTTTGAAATTAGTGTACATGAAACAATCATGTGTGGTGCAATTTGAGGGTCTGTAAAATGGCAAGTCAATAAGAGGACAAACTTGGCTACATATGTGGCAAGAGAGAGATTATAGGAAGTGAAAGGTTATTGGGAAAATAAAGAGTCATAGGAATTGGAATGTTTAGTGTTAAAAGCTCTATTATGTATTCATATGCTTCCAAATCCATTTTCTTTTGCTCTATCTTTGTAATAAAATTGCCAGTGTCTCATTTCATAGTATTTTTGTCTTATTGAATGATCTATGTGATCCAGTTTCAGTGATAACATGATGCTAATTTTCTTCAATTTTGACCTGGTGTCAGAGCTGAAGCATGTGTTTTTGGAAAGTAGAAGATGGATAGCTTTGAAATATCTAAATTGAGAGCAACACAAATCACAAGTTAATTCATAGTGACATTTGTGGTCCTATCTTAACAAAATCACTTTGATGAGCAATCTACTTAAGCATCTCTGCCATGTGAGCCCCAGAACTCTTGTTTCTAGGAAAAAACAAACTGTAAAAAATAACAGTTTCTGGGAATCTATTGAAACTGACTCTGTAGCAATCCCTAATCACTATAAAGACCTAGATACACTTGTCATCAAATATAGACCCTAAGATATATTGAATGCTCAACAGATTATGAATCTCAACAATAGATTCTATTCAAGGTTGAATATGCCAGATGAAGGTATTGTACTTCTGGAAAACTGAAGCCCATACATCATCAAGATGTACCCTGACTATCATACATAATCATACTTATAGTAACATGTGCTGACTTCCTAAGATATCAAAGAAACTGCTTTAATATTCTATTTAGTTGTAGACATATGGCGAATACTTTGAAAACCTTGGTAGCTTTGCTTAAGCTATTAAGCAGGCCTTCAAACTTCTGATCAGCAAGTTTTCCATCTTTCATCTTCTGCCACATGCATCTTGTCATATGACTTATCAATACTGTAAATCAGCTATACAGAATTTTGACAAATCTCACTCAAAGACAAACCCTAGGCACCACCAAAAACATCGACTCTCAATCTTGATGTGCATTATACTACCCTGCAATCATTATTGCACAATTGTGTATGCAGTAGTACTAACTCATGTATAGTGTTCTCAATGTCAAGACTTTCACAATTCTCAGCCTTTGCAAAATGCATACAACACCTACTCTCAACAAATGTAACTATCTGAAAGTATTGTCAATAGAATATCTGGAGAAGCAATTGAAGTGACCTTTTGAGCTATTGCTTTAGAGACAATGACTTGATATTTCAATCTCCAGAAGGGATATAGCAATATTCAATAGTAGTAAGCCACCAATCAAGTGAACAAGGTAATCATCACAGTGTTCCAAGGGTGATCTTCACAAGATGAAAAGCTTAGGACATACTACCTAAAATTATATTCTTCAAATTTGAGCCACAAAGGTATTTCAACTAATAAAATTAGATATTCAAAGATTGACACAATACAAGGTTGTGATCAACTTGAACCCCATATGATGCTTTTGTCATTTATCTTCATCCTCAGGATTGTGCCATTTATATTTATATGATATACCAGTAGCTATAGGGTTTACTGTGCTAAAGACTTAACCTTGTCAATGTTACTTCTATGCAAGGTTCTTGTCAATTTATAACCCAGATCTAAGGAGATATGTCATAGATACTGATTTCAGGGCACTGAGATGAGGTCATATTACAGGAGCAAGCTATCTCTGGCTAGATTATAGTTTAGACAGCTTCAAATAATAATCATAGGTGCAAGCTTGATTAGTACGAAGTTGATGAAATTTGAATTATGTTATACTACGAGGTTACAACAGTACACATATGTTATAGATAAGAATTGTAGTCACTATCATGGGATTTGTAGAGTATCAATTTCCATGTGTCATATCTTATCCATCGTATCATGGCCAATATGGAGTTTGAATAGACTATTTTACATATCAAGGTGTTGTGTAGACATAATGAGTCATTGTCATGCGACTAGAGAGATCTGTGAACACTAGGTAGGCCAGAGTTTATAGAATGCAAATCATAAAATGTGAGTCATAGAAACAATGCAGGTCAAGGATCTTAAAGTGCTGAAACGCTTCTATAATGATGAACTGAGATAATGCCAATTATTGAGAGGGTTTGATGGCAAACTGTTACAACCTTCTTTCTTTACTCCTGGACCCCTACCTGACTGGCCTTCCTCTAAACACTTCTGTTCCAATTTGCTGATGGTTTGGACTATTATTCAAACAAAAGATAAGAGTCGCAGTCTCCCATCCAAGAGATCCAAAGCCTGCAGCCTCCTGCCAACATTTCAACCTCTTATCCAAGGCTGTCAAGGCCAGCGATCTACTTGTGACACATAACTAGGGCTGTGGCCTGCTGTAGAGAGAAAAATCCAACTATGACAAGCCCAAATATCATGCAGAACTCCCTCTCGGATGCATCTTCCTCCTTGCTGAAGTTTGGACCTATGAGAGATTACAAAGCAGTTCCAAACACATGGAAGAGCACTTGACCTAGCTGCGCTCTAGCCTGGGCATATTTGGCCTAGAGAGAATGATTTTACACCCTCCAAATTACTTACCAATAAGTTGTTGTAGCAGCCCTCTTTCCGTGGCTTGTCATAGAGATGCAACACACCAAATGGCACAGAAAAATACCCAATGAGCATACCTCTGACTACGACCCTATCCAATTAGAAACTCACTCTCATAATCAGGAGTTAAACCTCCCAGACAATCCTCTAGCCTCCACCCATGGTGCCTCAGACTTGCGACTCTCCCAAGGAAACTGCACCCTAAATAGAGATAAACATCTCCATAAACTTGACTCTTGGCACCTACGTCCTTGCCTTAGATGTCCACCTTTTTCAGAGGCGTGGATGAGCACTTGGATGTGTCGAAATGTGGTGAGAGGACACCTCTATATATACAATTCAATGGGGGCTCATGGGACATGACCATTAGGCTTGATGAGTCAACATAAGGATGAGGCCGACCTTATAAATTTACTTGAGAGAACATAAATTCGAAAACCCATTTTCCTTATCCAAGTTTGGCAATCTTTAGATCGATTTTGGTCTCATCGAAGAGAGGAATTTAATGTTGCAATAATATTTCCCATAGGAGCTGTCCAAAGTGGAATTTGGCCCTATTTGCCAATTTTAACAAACCAACATGATGGAGTCTAGCTAGATTAACCCTCCAGTTGTGCAAAGAAATTTTGGGTTGAAAGACTTACCTTTTATAGGACCTAGTTCATTCTAACAAATGAGAAATGCTTGAGAATCAGTGCCCTGTGTCATTTTCAAACGCTGCAATGGATTATGAGTTCTCCGACAATGTTCTCGAGGCAACTGTTACAAAAATAACAAAAAATTATCTTTGTTCATTTTACAGAGATTGTTTTCCTTTAGAAACAGATTGAGATTGTTTTTACAACACCTTCTTTTGTTTGTGGCATGTAAGTAGATCTTGAGAGTAATATAGAATAGGAAAACTAGTTGGTCAGCTTGTGATAAATGTGAGTAACTGCTTGGACACCAACTTCTAACCCTACCACATTCTTCTAAGAACACTGGATCCAGAAATATCCAAGGCTTCAACTACACTAATTATGTCATAGAAGTTGGAAGAACCAAAGATGCCATGGATGTGTAACTGTTAACATTCTGAAGATGATAGCACGTGTGTCTTTCAAGGTTCATCGCCAATCATAGTGAAAACAACAAATTTTACTGCTAATAGAGTTCCTCAGTCATGGATATCAATCAAGCCTAGTTAGCCTTACTTGCTTGGTAAGAGATGAGGCTTCATGTTTTCCATCCTGCTTTCCCCAAAGAAAGTTATTTTGCCAGTTTAAATTATTCATTACTTTCCCCTTTTACAAGCAAACACTTGGCAAAAAAAGGATTTCACACATGGGAGTGCTTTGTAGGATAAAGGGAAAGGTGAGTGGGTATCCTAGTAGTAGTTGCATTGGTCTTATCATCATTACAACACTTTTCATATGGGTCTTCACAACAAAGAATCACCATTACACTTTGTTGATTTATAAGCAATGATTTGGTTGAGTGACTTGGTGCAAAGTCACTACGATATATGTCATTTATAGATCAAGAAATGTCAAAAGATTTGCCTTGTATGGATCATACTAGAATAACTGAATTGTTTCAGAGATATGGGAATGACGACCTTATATTGTTTGACCTGTCAGAGATGGCAGACCAATGCCAAAGAAAGAAATTACACATTATATATGATAAGTGGGATCACCCATGACAATCTTTACTTCAACCTAATCTAGATGATTTCAAGGGGCCTGCTCTCATAATTACTTTTGAAGAGACCATGCTAAGTATGGAGGAAATATGCATTCTCCATCGTAATCCTCCATGGAAACTTTGAGGTCAAACCCTTAGCTATGGTTCAGGCTTACTGAGTTGTTACCTGCTATGTGACCTTCCATTGATAGTTTATGATGGATTTCTTCGAACCCTGGTAATTTTATACCTTCAAGATCACCAAGTGCAAAAATGTATTGTTTACGAGGTAAAAATTTGCCTGGGAGGTTCCAAGATCAATTTCTTCCACTTTCTGTTATCAAAACTCTTTCTTGGGGATCACTTGATTCTACAATTATTTGTATGCCTTCGAAGTCTAACTCTACAAAATACACTGTTGAAAGTGGTGATTAGATAATCAAATGATTATTTAACAAATTTAAAGATCATGGTTTTGTTGTATTGTTGGTTTTTATGTGAGTTGAACAGGTGTTATTGTCAACTCGGGAAACATGATTATCATTTCCATGCCAGAAATATGTTGTCTCTGTGGGTCCCACATTTTCCATTCTAAGGAGTTTATTTCCTGAAAAAAAAGTGGAGAAAATTTCAAATTTCAAATCTATTTAGTAGCTCAAGTGTTGCGACAAAATTGCATACTATAGATGTATGCACAGTTGAAGATGGGAGCAAAATTATTGACAAATGGCTTGTTGCCATTACCCTTGGTTCCGGACAGACAAATGTGGCATTGGACAAGAGGTATATGTCTTACAACTTGGCTCAAATTGCTGGTGTTGCTACAAATGTGTCCCAAAATGGAAAAACTACGAGGGTTTGTTTAGATAATTGCATCTTATCCCCCCTTCCATTGAATTTCTTAGTCAGCATGCTAGTGACAATCATTGTATTTTTTCTTATATGCCACAATGCGGGGCAATATCTATTTGAAAATGAAGCCTTCATAATTGCTTTTAAAAATAAACATGACACACACAATCAAATTATTGCCTCTTGGAATAAGGAATTGATGGCTTTTGTTCACCATTCCTATGTGGAATTAATGGTGGAATTTCAAAGACTTAGAAAGTATCCTTTAACTTCACATGTGGACTTATCTGTTGCTCATGTTGTGAGCGGGATCTTGCAAATATCTACTAATAAAGTTTATTCATTTTGGCCACAGGAAGCCTAAAAGACTATCTCTTAATCAACTTCCATCTATTGAAGGTTTTATGAGTACTTCGAAAATTCCAGATGTTGAGTGGCAATGTCTGATAAAGGGAGTTATAAGGCCTTTTTACTCACATCTTGTTGAACTACTTGTTTGGCAAAAATGTTGTTGTTTTCTTGTGTTTGTGCTATGCGTAAATCTAACACGTGTTAGATTTTCTTCACCTTGCAATGTGGTTGTATATGCGTTAGAAGGAAATCTAGTGTGCACTAGATTTCTTTCGCATTACAATGTTGTTGTTTGCAATTCAATTGTTTGTGCTAGAAGGAAATCTAGTATGCGTCACATTTCCCTCACCTTACAATGATGTTATTGGCAATGTGCTTGTGATTGTGCTAAAAGGAAATCTAGTATGTGCTAGATTTCTTTTGCCCTAGAATATTGTTGGTAATATGTTTGTGTTCTTGCTATAACAAAATCTAGCATATGCTAGATTCTTTAGCCCTACAATGTTATGTGTTTGTGTTTGTGCTAGAAGGAAATTTATCACACACCGGATTTCTTTTGTCTTGCAATGGTGTTTTTGGCAATATGCTTGTTTGAGCTAGAAGTAAATCTAATATGTGGTATGTTTCTTTCACCCTACAATATTATTATGTGCTTGTGTTTGCGAGAGAAGGAAATCTAGCATGTGTTAGATTTCATTCACCTTGCAATGTTGTTATTGGTGACATGTTTGTGTTTGAGATATAAGTACAAATAGCATGTTAGATCTAATTCACCTTGCTATATTGTTATTTGAAATATGCTTATGTTTGTGATAGAAGAAAATATATCATGAGATAAATTTCTTTTACCCTACAATATTGATGTTGGCAATATGTTTGTGTATGGTGGAAGGAATTCTAACATGCACTAAATTTATTTTGCAATGCACTATTGGTGTTAGAAACGTACTTGTGTTTGTATTAGAATAAAATCTAGTATGCAATAGATTTCTTTCGCAATGCAATATTGTTGTTGGCAACGTACTTGTATTTGTGCTAGAATGAAATATAACTTGCATTGGATTTCTTTTTCAATGCAATATTGTTGGAAATGTACTTGTGTTTGTGCTAGAAGGAATTCTATTACACGTTGGATTTCGTTTTCCCTACAATCTTATTGTTGGCAATGTGCTTGTGTTTATGCTAGAAGTAAATCAAGCGTATGCTAGATATCTTCCACCTTGCAATGTTGTTTTTGACAATGTGATTGTGTTTGTGCTAGAAGAAACTCTAGAATGTTTAAGATTTCTTTTACTTTACAATGTTTTTGTGAGTAATATGCTTCTATTTATGTTATAAGGAAATTTAGCGTGTGGTGGATTTCATTCACCTTATAATATTGTTATTGGCAATGTGCTTGTGTTTGTGCTAAAAGGAAATCGAGCATGTGCTAGATTTATTTGACCATGTAATGTTGCTTCTAGCAATATGCTTATGTTTGTAGTAGAAGGAATGATATTGATTGTTAGCTTTCATTTGAGGTGTAATGTTGTTGTTCGAAATGGGCTTCTACTTGTGATAGAAGGAAAGCTAGCACATTATATTTCCTTCATAATGCAATGTTGTTATTAGAAATATGTTTGTCGTTTTGCTAGAAGGAAGGTTAGGATGTGTTAAATTTCCTTCATCTTCCAGTTGAAAATGTGTTTGTCTTTGTGATAGAAGTAAATGTTGCATGTGTTAATTATTATTATTATTATTTATTTTTTTGGAAATGTGCTTGTATTTGTGTTAGAAGGAATTATAGAATGCACTAGATCTTTGTTCTTCTGCCAAAGGGAAAACTATCAAGATTTCACCCTCACCAAGGTTAGTGCTTTGATATTATTCTTGGCAGTGCATTTGTGATTATGCAAGAAGGATACCTAGCGATTACTAACTTCCTTCTAGACACCATTACTCTTATGCAACCAATGCTCTAGGAGTGACATTGTTTAAATAATCAAAATGGTTAGAGTTATAGCTTTTGATGTGCCTTTTTATTGAATTTGGAACAATTTATGAAGATTAATGATAGTGCAAAATAATCGTATATAAATATATGTTATTGTTGGCACTACATTTGTGCTTGAGTTGGAAGGAAAGATAACGGTATAGCTTTCCTTTTGGCATAGACACAATAATCCAATCATAATTATTTGATCCATGGAGAATAATGTGAGCTTTGTATAATTTTGAAGTTTATGAATAAATTCTTATTGAGGTATACTATAATTTTCTTTCAATGCAATTTCTTTTCTTTTAGAATAAAAATGAGAATTATCTAGTATTTATAGTACCAAAACTTTTATTTGGAAGAAAACCTCTAGTTTGGCTTTCGATTATCAAGTTCAAACATCAAACATCTTCACTAAGTGAAATATAAATATAATTTATCCTTCTCATGGGGATTTTAGACATGTTATGTAGCATCGATCTTGGAATTTCTTATATTTTCCAAAGGACCATGTTTCGGTTCTTCAACTTCTACAAATTTCTTATGGTCATTATTCATAAACATGTATCAAGACTACAAGTGTCATTTCTAAAGTTAAATAGGAACTTGGTGGTTTGATATGACGTTATATTTTTCATTCTATGATACTATCTACATCTCTAATTGCCCAGTCTTCATAATATATATATATATATATATATATATATATATATATATTATATATTATATATTTGTTGTAATTTGCATGTAAAGTAATTTTTGGTAGTAGGCACCTAGTGGTGGCAAACAATGTTTCATTACATACAATATGACTACCATACTATTTAAATTATTGCATCTATATTACTTTCTTGTAAGTTATGTTTTTGCGAAAATATAAAGTCACACTTTACATGGTTCAACCTTTTAATTACATGGTAAGATTTAAATTTTGTTACGGAATTGATACAAGCTACAATGGAAAATATAATTTTGGCAAAAGGGGGCTATGTTGATCTCCTTATTAATGATCAGGTCATTAGGCTAGGAAGGGTCGAATTTGCAGAGTCTAGAACTTATTATGTCAGAGAAAGGGTTAGTGCAGGTTATGTTACAATTTTGATAATTGGTATCACTCAACCACATTTGATTGATGAGGATGTTAATGAAAGGGACATACATCCATGGAAGATCATAGATTTGACACACAACATAGGTAAGTCAAAATATTAGGCATGTGTTAAATATTATTGATAGTATAGTAAATGTTTTATTGAAAAAATACTAACCTTATTTACATTCATTTATAGGTGCAAATGTTTCTTCTACATTTTCTATTGGAGACAAGGTAGATCTTCTACAACATGGATTGAAGTTGGGTGAGGGCTCCATATTCAATACAAAGCTTGGGCATAAAGTGCATAGAAATATGGCAAATAAAGGATGCATAGTGGTTAAAATTGAGAAGGTGTTAAAACATGATGCTCCTCTACCACATCCAACAGGATTTGAGCATACATTAGGGGGTGCTTTAGAATCTTATGAGATTTGGCCAGAATCAGATTTGGAGCCTCACTGTCATGATCATGCCATAAATATTCCCCAAGATAGGGTTAGATTCATATGTACAAAGGTTTCTCTTACACATGAATGTATGGGAACATGCATGTGCATTGCTAGCAGGTGTATGTTGTAGAAAAGATTGTCTTCAACATGTGGATAGGAAGGCCATTGCAGGTGCTAGGAAGGGTATGAGACAAATAATTAAAAAGAGGGAATTTATCTTGAATTCACTCATGTCAAACATAGTCATGTGAAAGAGCCATGGCCATGGCCTACCACCTATTTCTAGAAATGTAAAGGACATGATATTTAATGGGAATATTATTTGTAAGAAAGCCTGGTATAAGATACATAAGATTCCTCAAAGCACATTCTATAGCTACCAACATTATTTCCAACATGAATAGATCAAAGCTATTCATGGTAACACCAACACATGCAAAGCATGAGCTCACACAAAGGCATCCATAGAAATATTGCACAAAATTGTAAAGGATAATTCAAAATTTTCACCAAACCAAACACGTCAAGTTGAAGAAGATGGAACATATTCTCCTTTAAGATTGCTTCCTTCGACTTACAAACAAAATTCTTTGTTAAAAGAGATCAATGAGGCTCTTCAAAAGCTCAATCACCCATCAATATCACAATCAACAATGAGCAAGCTCTGGAATACTAAGTTTCAAGATGTGGCATTTTCAAAGAACCCAAACTTTAGTAAACGCAGTGACTGTATTGTGTTGAAAGCACAAATGAAGTCAGAAACTACAAAAGAGTTGGAAGAAAAGGCACAAGGTAGGTTGAACAAACATAACAAGATTGTTATGTGTGGAAGATAATGCTACTATGCCCACATAATTATGTTAGAGCGGTTTCCAAAGGAGTATTTGAGCATTATCCATGATAAAATGGACGAAACAAAGACTTCAATCCCAAGGCAACGTGTCAAATCAAAATCTATTGTAGGAACAAATTTAGGTTTGCCATTGACAAGTATGCTTACACATGGGCATAAGACAAGAGGTTTTGGTCATTTCTCTTTACCATTTGTACATATGGGATCACAATTGACTATTACATCCCTTGCAAAGTGCTTAAGAGACCTTGAAGACTCACAAATGGATATGTATGGTGATCCACTTTATGAAAGTGGAAGTTCAAGAAACCCACTTACAAATGCATTACTTGACACCTCTATTTACTCAAAATGTCAAGTGTACAAGGATGATTTTATATCTCATGGAAGATCAACAAGTCAAAATGTTGATTTTGAACCTCTTCCTCGACATTTGTTGTTACATTTAGACAATGTAGCAAGTGATAATAAGAATCGTTATCGTTTCATGTTTATATCACTTTTAACTGCACTTGGTGTCTTCATCACTATTGAGGTTGGGTTCTTTCCTGTGGGGCACACCCATGAATACATAGATGGAACCTACAAAAGAATGTCTTCCAACCTAAAAAGTAAAGATATATATTCTTAACTTGAAATGATGGATACATATCGCATAATTGAAGAAAATCGAGTGCTTCCACCTATACTTATTGACAAGTTCTATGACTTCAAAAGTTTCCTTAGCGGATACACCGAGGGAAAAAATGAACTAGAGGGACATCTTAATGTCCAATACTTCCAATTTCTTGTAATCAATGATGTTTCAATACTAAGGTACAAAGAATCAATTAGAGATACTAAGTGGTCAGAACAAGTTGAGATATGGAGATGATGAAGGTCGACCTATAATTCCTATAGGGAAGACATCTTTCTGAGCTTCCAAACAGAATGATGTCTATTTAAAAGAACTAAACGAAGGGATAACATCATACATAAAAATGTGGAAAGACACTATCGAGAATGAGGATTCACCAACTATTATTAAGGAATGGAAAAATAAAGTAGTGTATTGGGAAAGGGTTCTTGATACATTAGAAGGAACCTATGATGATCATAGAATAATAGATGGAAGTGATTCATCTTTTGAGGAATCTGGCCCAAGAGAAGGCAAAGCATTGATGTTGATTGTAATGCACTCCATGTAATCTCAAGTATTATGGATGGAGATTTTGATAATGCAATAGATGAACCAACATATGTTGGATCCAAATGAAACAAGCCAAAACCAACATTCAATCCGATGATTGATGTTGAGAAAGGAAGGATGTTGCTAGTTAGATCAGGAAATGAGGATGCAGGAGAGATGATTTGGATGGCAAAATCCATCTCAGATATATTTAGGTATAATGAAATTGAGAACCTTCATGTAAAGGTTGACTAGTGGAAGCCTACGTCAGGGAAATACAATGGAAATTTTTTAGAGCAATATTGGATACCAAATCCTAATGACACAGAGCTTGGTTCTATTCTAATTAATACCATAGTGTGGGCATGGATACCAAAGAAAGAACATTGCAAGAACAAATATCTTAAGATTAGGTTTATATGATTCATGAATGCAATTTCTTTTTGAAGGATCTATTAATATACATCCAGACACACTTTTCAATATTTGTTGTATATAAAATATTATCTTCATATTAGTTTTGGAGTTTTATATTATTTAGTATTTCAATGTAATCATGTGTTGATACAAATTACATGACATTGCCATAAAATATTTAAGTTTTCAAAGCTTTATTTGACCAACATGACTTCTCACCATGTCAAACATGCATAATCAAATTCAATAATACACTTAAAAACATCTTCTAAACTTGGTCTATTAAAAAAATAGTGGGGTACCTAATTAGTATTCTATTTAATATAAATCATTTAAACACTTAATGAATAGATGCTAGACACTTGTAATAATGTTTGAAGTGAGTTTTCCTTAATATTCCTTATTATAATTGATATAAATCCAATTTTCTATTTTGTTGCACTCTAATTTATAAAAAAAATATTTTGATCATTGAACAACACAACTAGACTTATAAAATATTTCCTCTTATAGATTTTGAAGCGGTGCCAACATTGTACCGTTATAATAAATTTGTACTCAAGTTAGGAAAAGTAGTTAGTGTCAATTTAAAATGGTCAATAATAGTAAGAAAAACAATATTAATATATTGTTAAAAAACTTTATAGGTAAGAATTATTTTACAAAATCTACTATTCATGAGTCAAATTTAATACATAAATATAAATATTAATGATAATAGGAATAATTTAAGGAATCTAAGTTTTAGATGAATGTTAATATGTTCTTTTCAATACAATATCCTTAAACACTACAGGAACAAAAACTAAACATTTGTAATAAATAGTTTAGTCAATTTTCTTTCTTTTCCTCTTGTATTTGAAAATAATCAAATTGTACTACTTTGTTAGTATTCTAATTCATGAATGATTTTAATCATTTAAATGATTAGTAATTGAGTTGAGGGGCTCATCCTACAACCCAATATGAGGAGATGTGTAAGTTTGTCTGTCCGTTTTTGCCCCTTTAAAATAAAAATTATGTTCTAAATAGAAAAATAAAAAAATGAATATGTTGTAAAGTAATTAGAAGAAAAAAATGTGTGAATTAGATGTTTAAATATTATACTTTTCAAAAATATTTCAGCTATAGATTCAAATAAACTATTTGAAGA
>APFE031502455.1:0-12652 GCA_000404065.3 Pinus taeda | reverse complement strand
TAGAAATACCATTCCATAAATACAATGTACCAACCTTTTCGCCTTTTTCTATTACCAGGGCTCCTTTGGTGACCTTCCAAACTTTATCTCTGAAAGTTGTCACACAACCTTCACCGCCTAACTGCCCTGTTGAAATCAATTTTTTCTTCAAATCTGAAACATGCCTTACCTTCTTTAGTAGCCATTGGTTTCCATTTCGTCGTTTTATAAGAACCTTACCCATTTCGACAATTTTACAGGGTTTATCATCACCCAAATGGACTTGTCCAAAATCTCCTTGAACATAGTCGTCAAAATATTTCTTATCAGGTGTGGCATGGAATGAGGCCTCTGAATCTACCACCCAAGAATCAGTAATATTTTTGAAAGAAATAATCAAAGCATCTTGTATCACCTCACCTGTGACATTCACTTCATGATTGTTTTCTTGTTGTGCATCTCCTTCTTTTCCCTTCTGAGATCTACAGTCTTTCTTTAGGTGTCCTTTCTTTCCAGCATTTCCAACACATTATCCCCGATCTGGACTTGGATCTGCCTTTCCTTTATTAACTGTGATATCTTGAGCTCTTTCCTCTTTTCATTTTTCTTCTCCTAGACTCTACACTTAAAGCATTACCCGATGTCTCACCGTATCTTTTCCGTCGCATTTCCTCACTAAGGATAGCACCAACAACATCATCAAAAGTTAAAGTACTAGATCCAAAAACACAGTTACTAATTGCCATTACTAAACCATTCCAACTTTCTAGCAATGAGCAGAAGAATAACAGAGCTCTAACTTCATCATCAAAGTTTATCGCTATAGAACTTAAGTGACTTGTAACAGTATTAAAATCATTTAAATGGTCTGAAATAGATCCACCTTCTGAGATCTTCATATTAAATAACCGTTTCATAAGAAATACCTTGTTTAAGGCCGAAAGTTTTTTATATAGTTTCGCCAATGAATTAACCAAACCCTATGTCATTGTTTGCTTCGAAATGTTGAGGGTGACTGACGCTGCGAGGAAGAACCGTACTGTTTCGAGTGCCTTTATATCGAGAAGGTTCCATTCTTCATCTGTCATACTCGTCGGTATCTTTGTTTTCCGCCAAATGGTAGGTACAAGTTTTTCTGATACAAGTAATCTTCCATCTGCATATTCCACAGTGAGAAGTTTTGGCCCTTAAATTTCTCGACCTTAAGTTTACCATCTTCTTCCATTGCTCCCACTCGAATGAGGAACCCTTCTTGCTTGTGAGTTTATTGGCCAAATAGACCTTCAGCTCTAATACCAGTTGTTAGAAAATTATATATTACAGAGCAATGGAACAAATAGAATATTTCATAAATATAAACATAGAAAATGCATAAAACCAGAGAGACACAGATATAGGTGGTTCACCCAGTTTGGGATACGTCCACCCTGAACAGCCAGTCCTTCCTTTCTATAATCCAGCAAAATAAAGAGACGCAACCTACAACAGATCCACTGTAATATCCTCTGTTTTCTGTCACAGTTGGTATCAGAGAAAGGAAGAGTAGGATCTAGCAACTATAACATTATTATTTGTAGGAATCAATTTGCATGTGTGGTTTCCTTGATAGTTTTGGGCATGCATGGTAAATGCTTTTCTGTATTTGGTTCTCTTGTTGTCCTTGGCATAGGTTTTTCGAGGTGTGACAGTGTTCTTCAGCCTTACCTTTCCATTTCTAGATAGCCATGGTGTGATGGGTTCTCTTGTATTTGGTTGACCTGGATTTTTGGATGTTTTCGAAACTGGGTGAGGTGGTCTCTCAAACAAATACCGAAGAGGTATTGTGGTAAAGTAGGATTTTTGTGTGTCTCGGTGGGCGTAGAAATAATATACGATTGTATGGTGGAATTTACAGTAAGTCTTAGAGGCATGTGCCCTCGGTTAGTCCTAGGAATCGTTGGCTAGTAAATGGCAGGATATATGGTAAATCTTGGAGGGTGGAATCTTGACTAGGCCTAAGAATCCTCGACCATTGTATGGTGAGATATATGGTAAAGCCTAGAGACTAGGAGATAGTAAAATTCTTCATAGTGTTGGTGGAGAAATCCAATGGAATCCATGCTTGTTTAGGGCCTAGTGATCTGGTGGGAATTGAAGTAAAGGTTAATGAAATATGGCTTGCATTTGGTTTTGAGTCCACATTCATGCTTGGAATATGGCACGTGGGTGATTGGATGAAATAAATATTTTTTTCAACTTATCTATGGTTAGGTGGTTCATGGAAGTCCAATCATTTGTTGGATCTTGCATTCATAATAATAGCTTCTTCTCTTTGGCATTTCATGTTTAAATGTACTAGCTTATATGTGGATTTTAAGGCTCTTATATCCATGTTATTTTTTTTTGTTATGAGTATGCTTTGTGACAAAATTGATTTATGTATATCATCATGTTTTGATTTAGAAATGAATGTACAATGAATATATGACCTAATAGATGATAACGCATCTCTTTTGATAAACTAACAATTCTTCTTTACAAATATCAGATAAGTATGAGACCCCTATGCTCAAATATATTGTCATGACTTCTAGAATGCATATTTGTGACATGTTTTACCAAATGCCTTTCATGTCTAGTAGGGGTACAATCAAGTCATTGATTAAAATATTTTCATTAGTAACTTTGTCTCAATGTTCTTAATCTTTTCTTAAGTTTTTGTGAAGTTTTGGGTAGTGGCCTAAGTCTTGGCCTTGAAACAATGCCACAAAATTTAGGGTTGCTAGCTCAAACCTAGTTGAAAACATCCTCGGTTGCATGAATGCATTATTGTGGGAGTTACTAGAAAGTCTCATCTTCTGGCATGTCTTGTCATGGGAGGAACTAAGGGTCTAGGACAGTAAAATGTCAGGTTGTCTCAGGGGTTGGTTACCTGGAAGGGTTGGGTGGCTCTTGAAGGTTTTGTAGCATGTATGGGAGGCTAGTTTGGTTATGTTTGTCACTTCCACTTCCTTAAATATAATTAGGGAGTTGAATCACCAAAGCCCTCTTCACTTCCTCTTGCTTCCTTTGGATCTGTAAGGTATCCAGTTGCATGGTAAGAAACTGCCTCATATCACTCTTGAAATCTTTGATCTGATTTGCAAATTCATGTTTGGATAAGGTACTGTTCCCAACATGTCTCCTTGTATCCATTTGCTCTAGAGGAATGTTTTCCTCTTCTTCTCCTATAGAGGTTCTTCAAATATGTCTTGCTGTCCACCTAGGGGTTCTTTAATCAGAGCCATCGAAGAAGAGAGAAGGTTGGTTGTGTGAAGCAGTGGCAGTGTTGTGCAATCATTTTTTTGAATTATCTCTACTCCTACAAGGCATGGAAGAAAATATTTTTGGTTGATTTTTGTTTTTTCTCTACTTGTACCTGCAAAACTGAAATAGATTAAACTGCAACTAACTATCTTGCTCAAATGAAATGCAGAAATGAAATGAAAGTAGGAAAGGACTAATCTATTTTGCTCAGATGAAATTGCAGGAATGAAATGCTAGTCTACGCTTGCAAAATTGAAATTGCGGAATTGAAATTCTAATATATAAAAATAGGAAATGTCTAATCTACTTTTGCGGAAATGAAATTGCAGAGTGGAAATGAAATAAACTAAATAGCAGAAGGTTGTAGTAGAAAATAGAAGGAAAGCGGAAATCACCAATACTCTGACGCTTCCCTGGCAACAACGCCAAAAAGAGATGGTGGGCCCCAATATTGCAGCAATAATGCTGCAACTCCTCGGACTCCCTTCTTTAATTTTATCAACCTGATAGTTCATAACAAACTTGGAAGTGATGGTGCTCTATGCACAAGTATTAGTTCTTGCCGCAGCTGTCACTTGGTCAGCTGGCACAAGTCTGCCAGGGGCTCAAGCCAACTTCGATGAGCTCTGAGAAGAAGCTTTTTAATTGATGGATGAAATATAACTCAAAGGAAGTTAATCTACTTACAGAAAGAAACTGAAAAGCTCAAAGGAAATGCAAACCCTAACAAACCCTAATTTTACCATCTAGTCCTACTCATGCGAAAAAGAGGATGCAAGCTACTGAAAGAGATGCCATTACTTCTAGGAAGGTAAAATGCATGTGTCTAAGTTCTCACTATTTGAATAAAACATCTTTTTGTATTTTTGAATTAGTTGTCAGAATTATCATGCATGTGCTTTTACTGTTTTTGACCGTGCAGAGGTGGATCGGTGAGAGGAAATGCTTGGAAGAGGTTGGGAAGGTTCAGAGAGGGCCTAAGGGGTCCCTAACACCCTTCCAGAGAGTTTCACAGAGTTTGGCTATCAAGAAACCTCATCCGTGAGATTCTACAGGAAGTCTGCAGGGGTTCTATACGATGTTCTTGAATTTCTACACGATGTTCTGTGATTTTCTACAAGATGTTCAGAAATGGGATTTTGGAGCATGGATGGAGGGAAAAAGGTGGACAAATGAGTATGGAGGTGAAATAGAGGTGAAGGGGAGTTCAAGACTTGGGGGATGGAGCTGAGGAATGATAAGGACGGTTGGATTTGTTCAAGGAGAGATAAGGCAATGCTACACAATAATATGGAAAGTAGGTCAACGTGAGGGGACGTGGCAAAGGTAAGGCAAGGATCTGAAATGGAGGATGAAGTAGGTAGTTTGGATGGAGTATGGGCAGATGGAAAAGTATGATAGGTGCTCTCCAAGTTACTTTTCAAATGACACAAACAAGGCCATGGAAAATTTAAGACCTATCTACGTCAGCCTATTCTAACCTAGATAACAGCAAAGAAATGGAACAAAAGTTTATTTGCAATGAGATGAGATGAAATAACTATGAAACTAAGTAATCATAAACCTAAGCATGCCATCAAAACTGAGATCAAGTTCGAAAACTAAGAATCCAACACTAATACTTGCATGGTGAAGCAAAGAAAGTGTTTTTGTTGGCAGCAAAGTCACCTTGGTCCCAGATCATGATTCCACTGAGGGGGAGGTGAGATCCAAGGTGCTTGGTAGCCTTTTTCTGAAGATCTTCCCTGTGATTAACCTATCAAGTGAATTTGAACATGAAAAGCTATTTTAATCATCAAAAATGACCTAAGTAACAAAGCAATATTTTAATATAAATAACAGATTTTATTCTAGGAATGCAGCAAAGAGACATAAAAGTAAACAAAGGAGGTACCCGACACTTGAGATGGGCCCAACCCCAAGAGATACAACCTCCTAAGAGAGATTAGAGGTGGTGCAAAGCTAGATTCATCTTTATTTCTCAAGAAATAATAATTACATCAAAAACTATCCACAAGGAAAACTTGAAAATGTGCTGAAATGCAGAGCTAAACTACTGCCTAAAAATGACTAAAATCGAACTACAAACTAGCTAAATTCTGCCTACAAAGTGACTAACTACTGCCTATAACCAAAATGAGGCCCTAAGCCCTCTTATTTATACAAATTGAGTGCCCGAACAGTCCTCCTAAACTTTAGGGACTCGGGTGCCCAAACTTGTAGTTAACAGCAGTCCTACTTGACTTACTTGGGTGCCCTTGTGATAATCGATTTGGTGGCCCTTGAACTCCAAGCTGATGGTGGATAATTCGAGGTAAGGGTCCATAAATGAAGGGGACACCTTCCTAAAAATCCTCTCCACGAATTTGGTTGCCAAGTGCTCATTTAAACCTTTGATTTTGTCTCCAAATTGACGAAAAAGACTGCATAAAGCACACATTAGACTTGTTGACATAATGACTAACCCAATTCACTGTATTAGCATAAATATAATAAAAAACATGGAATAAACTAGTGAGAATGGTGGATTAAGTCAAATTAGGAGGCTGAATGAGCACATATAATTATCCATTTTTGGGGCTCATCACTTACCCAAACCAAGATCTCTCACTCGAGAACAAAACTCATAATCCATGGTCACATATAGAGGCCTGCTCTAGCATAAAAATAAGGCCCTCCTTCAAATACTATGTCCTTATCTTCAATGTTTGCAAATACCATAGTGAAGAAACCCTTTAACCCAAGGTGTAGGTCAATGCAATTATATATCAGTCAGAAAAGATATAACTCAATCACCATTATAAAGACACATGAGTGGAACCATAATGATAGTCGTCTATTAATGAGTAAAAACAGAGCAAGATTACAACCAAGGTTCTGACGTTGAACCTCCTCTGACTGGGCAAGCAGCTACATACGCCTTGCAAAGTCGCCTCTTCTCTCTCAGAATTTTGGCAGCATAACCTCTCTATACTTCTCAATTCTCACTATCACTCTAGCATTACTTCAGCACTCACACAGACTCTAAAAAAACTAGCTGGTTTAATGCATGAGGATGGCCATTTATAGATGGAGAGGGAATGAAAATACATTGTACCAGGACACCTGTTGTAGATTGGCATTATCCCTGAAAATCCGCTCAGCATAGTTGTCATGGATAAAAAATGACTTTTGACCTCTATCTTGAGGATTTTTCCTTCATAGAACTTCATGACAAAGGAGGAAAAAACATATGGATGCGTGCTGGGTAAAAATCATAACCAAATTTAGGTGGCGCGGGCTTTGCTCTATGACAGAGCGTCAATGGGCGCCCCCTTTTAAGGAACTGAGTCATTGGCGCGGGTAAGACACTGTGAACCCGCGCTAATGGAAAAAGGGCACTTTTTAAGGATAATTTGCAAAAGGTGTCTTCAGGGAATATGAAGTACATACTCAGGCGAACATAATGCAAGTGTTCTTAGGTTATGTCACTGGTCACACGTCCATAAATGTGTCCTCCAATGTACGAAACAAAGGTAACAGGGACAGTGACCAACGGTGACAATTTACTGTGTAACACCAATACTCTGACGCTTCCCTGTAAACAACACCAAAAAGAGATGGTGGGCCCCAATATTGTAGCAATAATGCTGCAACTCCTCGGACTCCCTTCTTTAATTTTATCAACCTCATAGTTCGTAACAAACTTGGAAGTGATGGTGCTCTATGCGCAAGTACTAGTTCTTGCTGCAGCTGTCACTTGGTCAGCTGGCACAAGTCTGCCAGGGGCTCAAGCCAACTTCGATGAGCTCTGAGAAGAAGCTTTTTAATTGATGGATGAAAGATAACTCAAAGGAAGTTAATCTACTTGTAGAAAGAAACTGAAAATCTCAAAGGAAATGCAAACCCTAGCAAACCCTAATTTTACCATCTAGTCATACTCATGCGAAAAAGAGGATGCAATCTACTGAAAGAGATGCCATTACTTCTAGGAAGGTAAAATGCACGTGTCTAAGTTCTCACTATCTCAATAAAACATCTTTTTGTATTTTTGAATAAGTTGTCAGAATTATCATGCATGTGCTTTCACTTTTTTTGACCGTGCAGAGGTGGATCGGTGAGAGGAAATGCTTGGAAGAGGTTGGGAAGGTTGAGAGAGGGCCTAAGGGGTCCCTAACACCCTTCCAGAGAGTTTCACAGAGTTTGGCTATCAAGAAACCTCATCTGTGAGCTTCTACAGGAAGTCTGCAGGGGTTCTACACGATGTTCTTGAATTTCTACACGATGTTCTGTGATTTTCTACACGATGTTCAGAAATGGGATTTTGGAGCATGGATGGAGGGAAAAAGGTGGACAAATGAGTATGGAGGTGAAATAGAGGTTTAGGGGAGTTCAAGACTTGCGGGATGGAGCTGAGGAATGATAAGGACGGTTGGATTTGTTCAAGGAGAGATAAGGCAATGCTACACAATAATATGGAAAGTAGGTCAACGTGAGGGGACGTGGAAAAGGTAAGGCAAGGATCTGAAATGGAGGATGAAGTAGGTAGGTTGGATGGAGTATGGGCAGATGGAGAAGTATGATAGGTGCTCTCCAAGTTACTTTTCAAATGACACAAACAAGGACATGGAAAATTAAAGACCTATCTACGTCAGCCTATTCTAACCTAGATAACAACAAAGAAATGGAACAGAATTTTATTTGCAATGAGATGAGATGAAATAACTATGAAACTAAGTAATAATAAACCTAAGCATGCCATCAAAACTGAGATCAAGTTCGAAAACTAAGAATCCAACACTAATACTTGCATGGTGAAGCAAAGAAAGTGTTTTTGTTGGCAGAAAAGTCACCTTGGTCCCAGATCATGATTCCACTGAGGGGGAGGTGAGATCCAAGGTGCTTGGTAGCCTTTTTCTGAAGATCTTCCCTGTGATTAACCTATCAAGTGAATCTGAACATGAAAAGCTATTTTAATCATCAAAAACGACCTAAGTAACAAAGCAATATTTTAATCTAAATAACAGATTTTATTCTAGGAATGCAGCAAAGACACATAAAAGTAAACAAAGGAGGTACTCGGCACTTGAGATGGGCCCAACCCCAAGAGATACAACCTCCTAAGAGAGATTAGAGCTGGTGAAAACCTAGATTCATCTTTATTTCTCAAGAAATAATAATTACATCAAAAACTATCCACAAGGAAAACTTGAAAATGTGCTGAAATGCAGAGCTAAACTACAGCCTAAAAATGACTAAAATCGAACTACAAACTAGCTAACTTCTGCCTACAAAGTGACTAACTACTGGCTATAACCAAAATG
The DNA here is from genome assembly GCA_000404065.3 of Pinus taeda. Taxonomy (NCBI): domain Eukaryota; kingdom Viridiplantae; phylum Streptophyta; class Pinopsida; order Pinales; family Pinaceae; genus Pinus; species Pinus taeda. Next base: position 4,085 of record APFE031502455.1, on the reverse strand, counting down.
ACGCCCTAAGCCCTCTTATTTATACAAATTGAGTGCCAGAACAGTCCTCCTAAACTTTAGGGACTCGGGTGCCCAAACTTGTAGTTAACAGCAGTCCTACTTGACTTACTTGGGTGCCCTTGTGATAATCGATTTGGTGGCCCTTGAACTCCATGCTGATGGTGGAGAATTCGAGGTAAGGGTCCATAAATTAAGGGGACACCTTCCTAAAAATCCTCTCCACGAATTTGGTTGCCAAGTGCTCATTTAAACCTTTGATTTTGTCTCCAAATTGACCAAAAGGACTGCATAAAGCACACATTAGACTTGTTGACATAATGACTAACCCAATTCAAACTAGAAATGGTTGAAATGGAAATTCTACCAAACTAGCAATATTAAGCTGGTGAATTGTATAGAAACATTGCAAGAACACTTCAGATACAGGTTGAAGTCATCATCAAGTGTTTGGGGGTGCAAACCGTTCAATAACCTATCAAATTCTGGGATTGCGGACGTTGTTGTTCATGGTAGGACCTCGCTTACTGTCTCTTACACCATTTCTGATTTGAATGTTATCTCTTTGGTATCCGTCACCATTACCACGTCCAGGAAAGGAACCTCCCGCAGCTCTTTTGTTTACGAAATTATTTTGCCCACCACGTTCTCTTTCTCCCTTTGTTAAACCCTCCCCAGGAGGGCGTTTCTCCTTGATAACGACTTGACGGCCACCAATTAGAATAGGGGATGAATCAATTTCACGTTGGACTGAAGCTATTTCTTCAAAATCAACAAAACCAAAATAGTATCCACTCTCTTGTCTACTCTTAACAGTAATACCGGAAGGCTTAATTGCCCCAAACTTCTTTAACTCCTCCCCAAGCTGGGAAGCGGTAACATTCACAGGCAAGTTCTTGAGAAAAATAGAGAACCCACTTTCTTCTGCAGTGCTTTTAACAGTCATATTGACATGATTGGAACTTGGTGCAGTGGAAATGGAAGTAGTTGTTGTACGTTGAGCTGAATTTGGTACAACCCTTCTCGTCACGATAGACGATTTCTTAACTGCAACGGCGGGTCGTGCTGCATTTTGTTTAAGAACTGAAGCATAGGTCTTTTGACGTGCTTGGACCTCTATTGGAGTTTCTTGAGGAGGACGAGGCGGTTCTCCATTGTTAGCTTGTTCAATTTCTGATCCCTTTTGGCCACCTGAGTCTTCCGTGACTTCCTTCTGCTGCATGCCATTTTTATGTACATCGTCAGCAACATTAGCAAGTTCCTCCAGCGCTCTTGTGGATGGCTCACTCACATCGTTTTGACCTACTTCTTCAGGCTTGACAACTGGGCATGAGACAGCATATGCTTTGGCAGCATCTTCTGAAACATTTTTCTCTTCTCGTTGTGGTGGTTCACCTAAATATCTTACAACGTCATTCAATAGAAAGTACCCGCTTTTCTGAGGAGCGAGGAAAAAGGATTGAGTGAATGTTCGTGTTCCACTGTTTTTAAAGGTAATTGATCCAGTAACCAGAACAAGTAATCCTTCGTTATAAGACAACTGTGAATCGGTTGTCTTGATCGCGACCTCTAACGCACTGTAGTCTGGGGAGGTTACCAGCTGATTGATACCCCCCACAGTAGTTACCGATATCATTTGTCCACTGGGGTCCGGGCGACCAACTATGCTGCAATTCTGATAAAATTTGTACAGCGATTCAGGTAACCGAACAAGAACATTGTAATATTGCTTCACAAAGGCAGTCCTAGTCTCCTGTACATCAGGAGCCTTAGGTATGGCCATTTTCGTGACAAGAAACTGTTGGAGTTCACCGAAGAAGATTGAATTCGCAACGAGTAACAGAAACAGTAGCTAATAAAGCCAAGCTCTTTCTCAAAGCTTACTTGCGCTAATTTGCCTTTGCTTACTTGCGCTAATTTGCCTTTGCTACACCTGGCCATCAACTACGGGTTGTTTTTGCTGTATATTAATATTTGAAAACGCTCTGGCCAACGAAAATTATTCTCGTGAATCGTCACGTTGCTTCGACATCAATTGGATTGGGAGGGGTTAATAATAAATTTTCTTTTAAGAAAATATATATTTTTAAATACAGTACAAAATATGTATACGTGTAACAGTTTTGGAGCAAAAAATTTACGTGTAAGAGTCTTGGGTGTTTTTTTATAAAAGGTTTATATATACGTTTCATATTTTATATTAATTTCGTGTTTGGCTAAATAATATTTTTAAAATTATTTACTTAATATATTAATAAATTTATAATTTAATCATAACTTATTATTATTATTATCTAATTTTTAAGGTTATGGTCAAGTTACACAATAAATTGGTGTATGAGACCTTTTTCTTTGTTGAACAATGACCTACTTTTGTGTATTAATTTGACTCATAAGTCTACTAAGGCATACATACTCTACCCCCTCTTGTTTTGAACCTATAATCTCTTAATAGGAAAGGATGCTCTTAACCATTATGACCACTATTAATAAATATTTTATTAATGTCATTAAGTTTAGAGAAAATATTAAGTTGAAGAAGATAATTATAATTTCCTAACTCAAATAAAGAAAACATTTTAAATTTATATAATTAAAGTAATTTGAAAATTACTGTAGTATAGTTATAATACATTTATAGAAGTTATGCCTTTTTTTTTAAATAGTTATTATAGATAACTTGATGATCATAATAAAAGATAACGAAAAAATATAATTATAATTATAATAATAAAATTGTGATGAACTTAATGTATAAAAGAATCTGGCTTGAATTAGGATGACCTTAATTCCTTTTTAATTATTTGTTAGTTTAATGATTTTCACTTAATTACCATGTGTTTTCTACTTAGAAGACATACATGCTTGCTTAGAAGACATGCATGCTTGCTACTACAAGTGGGGTACCCACCCCTCCATTAATGTTGTTGTCGTGTTGTTGGATGAGTTGATAATCGTTCCAATCATCACATTGCTTCCTTTTGAATGCAAATCCAACTCGATAGGGAAAGTGATCTAGATTAGATCTTTGTATTGTTTGACATCTATATCGATGCTTTCAAAATGGAAAAAGTGGACGAATCAACTCACATGACACTTTCTATCATGAGGACCCAATTTGGTAAATTAAGATTTGAAACCTTTGAGAACCATTTTGAGGCATAAAATAGTAGTTATTATGGGTCAAGTTTTTCTGCTTTAGCGAAACCTCTCTTTCATATTATGCACATTGAGAACCTTTGAATGGTGCATCCATTGCCTCAATGAGAGTCCGCATGTAAAAGTTATGCCACTTAAAAGTTGACCTTCCTCTTTTAACCACCATAATTCAAGAGGATGCCACACCATTCCCAATTATTCATGGAAAAGGGGTTACCCACATGATCATGATGACAAGGGCTCTAGAAGAGTTTGTATTTTAACCAAGTCTAAGAGTTGACTGAGTCTCATCTAACCACTAGTACATTATCATGTTGTGTTGCAACTGCACAACTAGGAGGAAAAGGTGTTCCACTTTTTTAATGCATTTTGTTTCACAAACAAACTTAGAAGTTATGAGGGATACATACACACACGAGCACATAGAGAGGATTTTTTCAATATAGTAGCCCATGAGACACATGTCTTACTTCATTATGCTTTCAAAAATTCTCTATTTAAATAAAGAGATCATAGCAACCTCACCTTCAAGTTGGGTTTTCTCTCTAAAGGGTTACCTAGGTTATATCTTGTGTCAAATAATGTATTGTGATTTCTTATCTAATTGCTCTCTATTTTTGACATAATTATAATGTGCATGCATACATAAATAAATAGTAATTTACCAATCCATAAAGGGAAAGAGAAATAAACCTTCATAGTGTATGTTATGAAACCAGCTCAAGAAAAGATAGAAAAGATAGATCAACGCCTTAGAATTTAGCCTCTTCGAGGGGGAAACCTCCTTTACATTACATAAATTAACAATTGTTGGATGATTCAAATGATAAAACCTCCTTTCTATATATAAGAGTCTAAGGAGTCACAATATAACCTAGCCGACCTAACAATAATAATATAAAGCCACAAAAATAACAATAGAGGGATTC
>APFE031502453.1:67672-82065 GCA_000404065.3 Pinus taeda | reverse complement strand
AAGACAGATGTAGAATTGAAATACTTAATTCTTTGGGTTATATTAATATCTCAGCAAAGGGGTCCTATAAAGCTTTACACAGGGATATAGATCAAAAGTAGTGGTGAGAAGAAGACAAAAAATAATATGATTATCACAGTTTCTAGACTGTAAAACAGAACAATCATAAGTAGGAAAACCTTCTAAACTATGTTCCAAAGGTTCAAGGCAGTATACTTAAGCTTACATAAGATGATGATGATTTATTGATTAGAGGGGATTAGCTAAACAGACAGTTCATTAATCCATTCTCTTAATAGATGATCACTTCAAGAGCTTATAGGAATTAATTGAGACACAAGTATTCCTACCTAGATATCTCTATAAGTCATAAGCATATGAATAAAGACATAATGATTGATAACTGGAAAAACTTACAGGATAACACAAACTGTGTAAAACCAAATTCAGAATCCTTTTCTTTGTATTAAGGTCCTAGAAAGACTAAATACATCAAGTGTCTACAAAAGATTCTTTCACAGATGCAACCAGGTTCAAAGTAGAATGAACAATCAAGACTTTACAAGTAATGAATCATGAATCTTAAACTTTGAACCCATAATAACTTGAGAAGAGAGTTATTTATACAATAATGAAACTAAGGAAATATCCTAAAACTGATTAAGATCTATTCTAGGAAAGTAAAGATCTTCATACAAGAAGATAGGGGTAGTTGTTTAACTACTTCTTGTTGTCCCTTTTATTCAGGTTGTGCTAGCTTTATTGTTTGATATTTTGGCCCTTTAAGCTGATTATTTGTTTGTATCCTTTACGCTGGTGAATTTCTTCATCTGATACTCTTTTAACTCTGTAAATATCCTTTAACCCTGTTGAGTAACCTTTACTGTGCATTTCAGTTTTTTACTATGTTTTTCAATAGTAAGTCCCTTTGGATTTGTCTTCAAACTGTATGCAGGCTTTTTCATTGTAAGCCTAGAATAGGAATCTTTACCTACAAAACACAGAAATTGTTTAAGAAAGACATAGGTGATAGAGAAGGTCTTCAATGGTTTTATAGAGGTTGAAGGGATATTGGAAGGATTCTAGAGCATATCAAAAGGTAAAATGATGGTTTTATTAGTCACAGAGGCTTTATGGGGGTTTTACTACGAAAACAGGAAAAACATAGAAAAATGGTGATTTTTGCATTTAAAAGGAAGGACAGTCTTCCATTTGAATTATGGCGCAAAATGAACAGTGGCTATTTTGTCATTATGCGGGAGGCGATTTTGTTTTTCATCGCACTGCTTATAAGGCATGGGCGGTTTTGGGAGGGGGTCACCCGAAATAACTTGAGCCTGACACGTAGCAAGGGAGGTAAGTGGAATACCACTTTTCGGGTGGGTAATGCTTGTATAGAGAGCCAACCTGAAATCACTAAGGATCATTGGATTTCAATGGTCGTGATCGGATGGTGGAGGAGTGAAAGAGAAACGTGAAAGAGCAATGGAGGGTCCCAATGATTAATTATGGCAGTAAATGGCTTTTTTATGGGTTAAACTGAGATTAGCAGTTAAATGGAGGTTTTGGGCTATTTCTTTGTTAAAATCGTAAAAACCTTTTAACAACGAAATTCTTCGCAAAATACATATGGCAGACTTGTCTGTGTTCATATCGCATATTGTAATTGGGGTTTAGAAGAGGAAGGCCCATCACAAAGGAATGCAATAAGGGCTGGACACGATGCAGAAATATATCATGGTTAATACTGTGTCAGGTCCAAGTTCCCATCACATATCGAAGATCGCAATGGCAGAGGGTTATTGCTTTAGCGGAACTTGCAATGAGGGGCGGATGCAATATGGGTATGAATTATAATATATATTGTGTCGGGTCCATGTCTATCATGCATCATATATCACAATGGCGGAGGGTGTACATGCATGTTGAGAAGCTTGCGATCCGCTGATGCGATATTTTATTTAATATATAGTTTTTATAATAAAACTAAGGGTTTCTGGGTATTTCAATAAAGGAGTTAATATATATGGGAAAAGGACTTTTAGGGGTTTAACACATTATGTTAGTGTTATTATGAAATATGAGCGGAAAAGGGAAATACACTAAGTATTATGCTTTTTATGAGTTATTTGCTTTTCATATATGCATCAATACTTAGGGTAAACACCTTTTTGTGGGTTTTTTGGGTAAAAGGGGATTTTACATGGGGTTTTCACTTTTCCTAGGAAAAAAGGATCTTAACCTTAGGAAAAATGGTTTTTATGGAAAATGAATGATATGAATGTATGAAGGTAGGAAGGGGAAATTAGTGAATATAGGGATGAATGGAAATGAATGGGAAGTTAATTAATTGATCTTGTAGACCTTCATTTTCTTTGTGTAATTACCTCATGGACATAGAAACATATAGTAAAACATGATAAATGTACATTTTGTCCAATCAATCAACAAACTTCTGCGGCCTTTATCTACTTACCCTTTGCTTATCCTATCATTTTTTCTTCACTTAATGGGTGCATTTAATCTAGCAAACCCTTTTCCTTTCTTTTATTTTACAAATGCAAACTATCTAACCTTATAACCTCCAAGGGCTCAAATTAAATTGATGAGCACCTTATTATTCTCTACTAATTTTCCAAGATTAAACAATTTGGCTAGATCTTTGTTCTCTAACTATAACATCAAATTTAAAGCATGAAGCACTCAAGATTAAATAGTTTGACTGTCATGGGTTGTGGACTTTTAAAACAAGCTACACACAACCATTATTTTGTAGAAACAATAGTAGTGGCATTTGGACTTGCTCACTTTCAGAGTTTATTTGTTTTCTTTTCTTTCTAACCTAACATTTTATTTTTGTATTTATTTTTTAGGACATCTAACCTAACATTTTCTTTGATATGGACATCATTATCAAGATTTTTTCACTAACATTTTATTCAATATTGTTATATCCATATCCTAACTTAACTTATTTTCAAAATATTTTTATGTATTTTTTTGACTAATTTATTCTATCTTATCAAAACCAAAAAATGCTACAACAGGATCAAATGTGATCGATAGGTTGCCTTTGTGCGAGGAAAGCATTGAAGCTTGAGTACTTGACGAAGCAAGACAAAGTGTTATGTAAGGTTGGTAGGGGAGGCTCCAAAACAGGCTAAGGAAAAATTTTGGAGGGTGGTTGTAGCCGCTACAACATAGTCTCTACCCAAGTTGTCTAGGGCTCTAAAGTGTTTGTTCCAACCAAGGCTTCTAGGACTAGTAACCTAACCCACAGTTACTGTCGGGCTCTAGAGCATTTGTCCAACCAGGGCTTCTAGGGCTAGTAACTCAACCCACCAAGGGCTCCAAAGCTTTTTTCCAACCAAGGATTCCAGGACTACTAACTCAACCCCAAGCTGTTATAGGGCTTCCAAAGCATTTTTCCAACCAAGGCTCTAGGAACTAGTAACTCAACCGACAACCATAAGTAACAAGAGAACCAAATAGAAACAAAATGAAAGAAGCCCACAACACCATGGCTATCCAAGAAATGGAAAGGTTAGGAAAAAAATATACATATACTAATACACCACACGAAAATATATGCCAAAATACATCCACTAAACCAATGAATAGACAAGGGTACATAGCTCGCATATGATTGACCATCTCCCATGTAGCTTCATTGGTCCCAAAGTGCTTCCATTTCACTTTAACCTACTGTTGATGGTGCTAGACCCGTCAACATTCAGGGGATCTCCCCGATATGAAGTCCCAATCATACCTCACACTGTTTGTTGTTGGATTCCCATCCGGTATAAAGGCTCGGTTACCAAATCCTTAAAGATGTGCCTTGGCTCTACCTGTCAGCACAAGATCATGATGCAATGATATCTTCGAAAATCAAGGTGAGCATGCCTAGTGAGTGTGCAACACAACTGTGTCAAGGTTCTCTTACTGCAAAAGGGGGGAGAAAAGTGAGCCTTTAAATGAGAGGTAATGGTACCACCCAAAAAGAAACACACATGAACCAGAAGGACATATCTAGCATTCAGTGGAATAGTCCACAACGGACGCGACAATCATTACAACCAACAAACAAGGGAAGATCCATCTAACATCCAATGGAATAGTCCACAACGGATGTGACGGTCATTATAACCAATAAGAAAGGAAATATTTTTCTATTATCATGTAGAATAGTCCACAAGGATGGGACAATAATAACAACCATTACAACACATTCTCAATAAGATAAGCACTAAAATAATCAAAATGGTTCAACTATCTTAGTACATGTGAAAGAAAACATGAAATATAAACGTCCATAGAATAGTCTTACAAACATTCATAAGTCATACATGAAGAACGTATCGGCCTTAAAGGCTTCTGTTATTAAGAAAATGTTCCAAGACACATATTAATATTGTACATCACTACCCGAGTATTGGGATATTGGAGCCACTCCTTTCTCTTCAAAGAACTAACTAGTCTCTCTAATGCGTTGCGGGAGAAGCCAAGGTGAAAATTCCCTTCCTCATACAATGAGGGGGTATATATAACCTGTTAGCGCTCAAATCTACCTTAGGCTGAAATAAGGTAAACTCAAGGCTACATCAAACCACGCTCAGCCTCGTAGCTAGCCCTACGAGGACAGGAGAGGGCTCTCTCTAGGTCAATCTCGGCAAAGATAATCAATGAGGCTCAAGATGACTAAAACAAAATCTAATTTTAGGCTAGCTACGCAGTAAAAAGGTTTGATTTGAGTTTTTAGGAGTTTTTGTGTTGAAACAAGGAAAGGCAAATTTGGGCTTGGGGATGAGGCACAGTTTTTGCAGAGGTCTATTTGGGGCAAGGTAGGCGATCATCTTGATGCTTTAAAAGTGAAAGAGATGGATAGATCAGACTGGCAAGGAGCGAAGGAGAGCAAGAAGCTTTCAAGGATTCTCCTTAAACAGATGAAAACATGGAAAATTAAACAAACTTAAGGCAGAGCATAACCATCGATGGATTCTACCTTAACACTTCATTTGTTCAATTGCAGCAGATGAAAGAAGGAAAGTGATACACATAACAACTTACAATTACTGAAAGAAAAAACACTATCAAAACATAAAGCCACATGGATCCCAAACAGTGCTGCAAAACCCTGGTCTTTCCTTAGCCAAAAATGCAGAGAAAATATCTACAATAGTATGCCAAAACAATCCCAAGTGTCCAACCTCTCCAACCTGTGAAAATGATTGAGAAATTACATCATATAGACCATCCTAACCCCTTCCCACACCTCTAGGGGTCGAATTCCTCCTTCTAGGAGCAGTTTGAACTAATTCCAAACATAGAGCTGAAAACTAGGCATCCAAACAACCTGCCTCTAAAAGAAGGGAAACTGATTCATTACATTAAATTTTTGCTATTTTGTGAAGGAATCATCTAGAATAGGTAAATAAGTGCCAAAGTTACATCATGTACATCAATTACATCAATCTGGGTCAAAAATCACATCAAGAGGTGAAACTGGTCATAACTGGCTGAAATTCTGAGCTGGAAGGTGAAAATTTGACCAAAAATCTCTATGCGCTGCACGCCTGAGCTCTATGCGTCGCGCGCCTTTCAGCCTGATTTTGCGGCACTTCCCGGCATCCAAATCAAGCTCACAATAGCTGGTTGGAAAACCCTGGATGTCTACTATCCAACCCAAGTGGAATTTCCCAATTTGGAGCTCATTTGCCCCTTCAAAATGTCATTCTCCCAGAAGTACTTCCTGCTGGAGCAAAAGGTGGCAGAAAGGTGATTTTCATGGTGTTTTTGGCCCTTTTGATCATCCAGAACTTGATGAAATTCCTTGGCCATACTAGAGCATGCATAACTTATCATGAAAAACCCAAAACTATAAAGTTTTCCTCTAGCAAGTGTACCAATCATAAGCGCGCACGTAGACGTGCTACGCGTTGAGCTGAAAACCCTGTTTTTAGGCCAAAATTTTTCAAAATGACAAAAATTTCTCCGAATTTGCTCAAATTTGGAACGAAGATCCTCCATCACGTATCATGCCCAGCCAACGAAGCCTCGGCAAAAATCCGGAGTGGATCAGGTGTTTCACGACGCTTGAGTGTCCTCCTGCTGTATGCAGTTCAGTGGTGCAATCTCTGTCTTGGTCATATAATGTATCGATGTCTGCCTCCATGATGTTGCAAAATCTGTTTTGGCTTGAATGAGATGAAGAATGAGGATTTGGTGCTTTTGTTTCAAACGCCAAATGTGGGAGGAACTGTGGGAAATAGGGAGATATGTAATTTTTTTGCACTAAAGTCAAATTCTAAAACTTCAAATTCAAACCCTAAAGAGGCATTTCTTTACAAGAGAGTAGGGTTTGTGTTTTTCAACATTCATACTCTTACAACAGATCTTCAAACAACTCCAAACACTGACCAAAGATAATAGCAAGATGATTTAAACTTACATGGGGCAAAGGAGACTAAGAGAATTTGAATTTTGAAGAGCAGTGGCAAAAATTTTGAGTTCTGGCCCAATGCATTGCGCGCTCCCAATGCGCCACGCGCATGCAAATTTACACTGGCCAATGGAGCCGAGTACGCCACGCACACCCAATGCGTCACGCGCTACATAGTGCATTTTGCATGAGGTTTTTGGAGGCCTTTCTGGTGTCAAAATCGGGTGCAGGATAGTGCGTTGGAAAGGTATTTGAGTCTACTTTCCAACCCAACTAGAATTTTTCAATTTGGAGTTCATTTTCCTTGTCAAAAATCAAATCTCCCAATACTGGTCAAAATGTGCCAAATGAGGCTGCCTCAAGGCAGAGTGCTGTTACAGTCAACTTTTGAATGCCTTCCTCAACTCCACATTAAGCTCATGATAGTTCATTGTAAAGATATTTTTATCTAGTTATCCTTTGACTCATCATGAAAGTTATTTGGCCAAACAAGCTAGGAGAAAACTTGATTTTCCCAAGGTCACTTCAGAGGTGCATCAATTCTCCCGAGGCGATTGTATTTTTGACATTTCTCTAAAACCATGAAACCTGTGTAAAAAGTGAAGGAGGTTTTTCTTCCTTTTCCTATTTTGGACAAAAACCTCTCTGAGGTTTTCAAAATTAATCTTTGATTGCTCTGGAACATCTTTTGAGTGAAACTTATCCCGATGTGTGAAACAAGGGATTTTGTCGAAATGAAGCGAAATGAAGGGAATAAGGGGATTCTAAATTCTTGGGCAAATTTTTGGAAGTAGGAAGGGATGTTAGGAAGTAGGGGAAAGTGGAATCTCAGCGATCGAGTGAGGGGAAGGGGTCCAAAAGGGAAAAACACAGGCCTAGCCTAGAAAATTGCCAAGTTATGGCAAGAAACTAGGGTTTGTGCAAAAATGAGGAATTTGGGGGATATCAATGATGGGAAGTGTTTAATAAGGTACATTAATGATAGGGGAAAGTGTATGAACATCAGGATACAAGTTTTGCTAATGATTTGACCATTCAAGAGAAATTTCTTTCAAAACCCTAGAAGAGGGAAATGAACCTTGCCTAGGCGCAACTGAGGCATAAACAAGGTGTAAAATGACCCAATGGAACCTGACATGATGATAAAAACCTTTTGAATGATGATAGACTCAGTTCAATAGTGACATAGACTAACATTTGGGCAACTTTGAAAGGAGTGAAAGCAAACCCTAGACCTAATGCCTAGTGAACAAATTTTGCTTGAAGACTCACTGAAATGACAAAAATTTGATTTTGACACCTTAAAATCACTTGTAAGAGCATGTTTGATCACTGGAGGAAGGCTGCAAAGACTGACACTAAAATTGGCTCCAATGGGGATGGTAGCTCCTTAGAGGTGCCAAGAACGACAGATCTTTGGGAGAGCAGACCAGCGCCTTATCCATTGGGCAATGGAATCAAAAACTCAAACTGAAATGCATGACTGAAAACTGATGACTTGACGACACAAATTGACTCTCACTCAACTAAGAACTGACTCGATACTTAAACACAACCGAAAAACTGGAAATATGCTCAATATGAAACTTATTCAATACAACCTACTCTAATTTTTCCATTCATCACCTGATAAAAATGAAATGGAACAACCAATGTAACCATGTAAGCATCCTGGCTGTTGTTTGATTTCTTCCCACATGCTTTCTGATGCACAGGAAAAGGAAAGAATCGAAAGGCAACTCCCATGGAAATTTGAAATCAAGCTGACTGCTGATAAACTTGCAAAGCACAAATTGACTGGATGACTGCAAGAATACTGTGAAAGGATATTCATAAACATAGCTCTGGTCCAAGTAATATTCATAGCTGGATACCAAGACTTCCCTCACATCTGTGTTGTGTTTCTTTGGTGATTGCAGCAAGCTATCAAAAGGATCCTGAAATTCGTGAAAAACCAAACTCCGTTACTGATTACAAACAGAACAAAAGTCTCCTTCATCAATCTCCTCATATGACTGCAAACCTTGATGAGGGCTTTGTAATGAAAATTTGTTAAACAAGAGAATGAAGGTGACCTTTGAAGGAGATTATCATCAATATTCTTTTCCGGCACATGGTTAGCTAATGAAGGAAAACTTTTACAGAAAACATCATCCAACACATGTGCAATAGGATCATCAAAAACTTGAGAAGACTGTTGTAATGTATCCATTGAAAATGTATGACATCTTTCTAGCTGTTCCTCTTTTTCTTGAGAGATTTTACGAAGATTCTGCCTTATAAACTGAAATGTTTCGAAACAAAAGGGTATAGAATCTTCCTGCATCATCAAATCATGTATTTCATCTTCCACACCTTCATCTGTAATCTGCCCTTCAATTTCATTTGGTGGTTGCAAATCTGATGCTACAGGCTACTCAAGAATTTTGTTATCTGTCTCATCTTCAACATTAACACTGAGAGATTGTTGATTTGTTATAGGCTGTTCATTTGAATATTTTATATGCAATCGTACCTTTAAACTTTGATTGCACTTTCCTCATCATTGTCATAGCCTGATATGCATCACTTGATCACTGTTTTCGAGCTGCTGAAAGTGAACTTCCTCCTCGCACAACTAGCTGCATTCATCTGGCAAGATTAGCTTCTTTTTTGGAGGACATAATCTATCATTACATACTGATCAAACTGAGGCATTCAGTCATACAACATACACAGCAATCAACAGCTCTCTCTTCTTCACAATGATCTATAAAACAATCACTATGACAACTAGGATCAGAAACAAAATGTTTTGGGTCAGCCGCTTGTTCTTGAATGTCACTTTCATTTTTTGCAGTCATTTTCCGCACCATCTCTTCTACTGCATTTATGAAAAGATCAAGCCTTTCCTCTGAAAGTGTCAATTGCTCTGAAATATTCTTCTTTTCTTCTTCCTTCAACCTTGCCCCCAAGATCAGTAAGTGAGCCTCTACATTTACTGCACTGTTCTGCATCTCGTGAAGTGTTGCAATATTCCTTTCTCTCAGCTGAAACTCCATTTCCAGATCAAAGGCACCCGGATAGTGCAAAAGAGCAGATCTAGGAGGAGGCCTTATATCAATCGGGATAGAATAATAAACTTGGTTAAATTTGGCCAAAAATTGTTGTACTGTCTCCCCTGGTAGTCTTTTCAGTTGGTTATACTCTTCTATAATAAGGAAAAGGTTATACCCGATCATCCACCTGTCGAGAAAAACTTTGACGAACTGCCGAAAATCTGAGATTCTCGCAGCAGCGAGGGTTCTGAACCAACTCTTCACTTTGCCTTGCAAAGAAAGAGCAAAAAGCCTTATACTGACATCTTCTGCATCAACTTCAAAAAGTTCTAGAAAAGACTCAAAATTCTGCACATGTTGCTCAGTGTTGACATTCTTACTTTCACCATCGAACCTCGGCAAGTATAGATCATAGTTTTTGGGGAAAGCATGGAGAACAGAAGGTAAAACAAGAGGTTTATACCGATCTGGAATTTTACAAGGTGTAGGGGTATGTACAGCAGGTATAGAATTAGTCTTGGTCTCTTGGGGCTCATCAATTTGAAGATGGTCAACACAAAATTTAGAAGAAAGGTCTTGGTCAAGCTCAAAGGTATGCAAATATTTGGTATTCACAATCTTCAAAGGGAAAGAATCAACTGCAGGTCGAGGATCTCTTCTCAAATACAGTATACTTTGCAAAGCCTTCTTGACATTCTTGGGAAAAGAGAAGAAATAATTTATGACAAAGAACAAAATGTCTTGGATGAAATTTCAACCTGAATACCTGATCTGTCCATGTTGTCCTTTCATGTTTTTGCTGGTTGGGATCATCCCCCAGTGGAGTCTTTGGATCTGATCTCGAAAATGATTTAGAGTCACCAGGTGAATGATTTCAGCCTTGCCAGTGTTTGATCGTTGTTCACCATCAACAATCAGATCTGAACTCGATACATGTATTGTGGTAATTTATAAGTTAAGTGTTACGATTACAAGCTAGACCGGAGATCGACTGAAGCAACGTTTATCTACTATGCACTCGCAGAGCGATGTGCAGTTCGAAGGCTACCTGGCGTGACTTCAGACTCCATCTGTAGCTATAAATCAAATAACACTAACAAGCGAACCAGTTCTTCCCCAGTATGGTCGCCAATATGTTAGTGCTCAAATCTACCTTAGGTTGAAATAAGGTAAACTCAAGGCTACATCAAACCACACTCAGCCTCGTAGCTAGCCCTACGAGGACAGGAGAGGGCTCTCTCCGGGTCAATCTTGGCAAAGATAATCGATGAGGCTTGAGATGACTAAAACAAAAGCTAATTTTAGTCTAGATATGTAGTACAAAGGTTTGATTTGATTTTTTAGGAGTTTTTGTGTTGAAACAAGGAAAGGCAAATTTGGGCTTGGGGATGAGGCACAGTTTTTGCAGAGGTCTATTTGGGGCAAGGTAGGCGATCGTCTTGATGCTTTAAAAGTGAAAGAGATGGATAGATCAGACTGGCGAGGAGCTAAGGAGAGCAAGAAGCTTTCCAGGATTCTCCTTAAACAGATGAAAACATGGAAAATTAAACAAACTTAAAGGCTGAGCATAACCATCGATGGATTCTACCTTAACACTTCATTTGTTCAATTGCAGCAGATGAAAGAAGGAAAGTGATACACATAACAACTTACAATTACTGAAAGAAAACACACCATCAAAACATGAAGCCACATGGATCCCAAATAGTGCTGCAAAACCCTGGTCTTTCCTTAGCCAAAAATGCAGAGAAAATATCTACAATAGTATGCCAAAACAATCCCAAGTGTCCAACCTCTCCAACCTCTGAAAATGATTGAGAAATTACATCATATATACCATCCTAACCCCTTCCCACACCTCTAGGAGTCGAATTCCTCCTTCTAGGAGCAGTTTGAACTAATTCCAAACATAGAGCTGAAAACTAGGCATCCAAACAACCTGCCTCTAAAAGAAGGGAAACTGATTCATTACATTAAATTTTTGCTATTTTGTGAATGAATCATCTAGAATAAGTAAATAAGTGCCAAAGTTACATCATGTACATCAAATTACATCAAGTTGGGTCAAAAATCACATCAAGAGGTGAAACTGGTCATAACTGGCCGAAATTCTGAGCTGGAAGGTGAAAATTTGACCAAAAATCTCTATGCGCCGCGCACCTGAGTTCTATGCATCGCGTGCATTTCCGCCTGATTTTGGGGCACTTCCCGGCATCCAAATCAAGCTCACAATAGCTAGTTGGAAAGCCCTAGATGTATAATATCCAGCCCAAGTGGAATTTCCCAATTTGGAGCTCATTTGCCCCTTCAAAATGTCATTCTCCCAGAAGTACTTCCTGCTGGAGCAAAAGGTGGCAGAAAGGTGATTTTCATGGTGTTTTTGGCCCTTTTGATCATCCAGAACTTGATGAAATGCCTTGGCCATACTAGAGCATGCATAACTTACCATGACAAATCCAAAACTATAAAGTTTTCCTCCAGAAAGTGTCCCAATCATAAGCGCGCGCGTAGACGCACTATGCGTTGAGCTGAAAAACCTGTTTTTAGGCCAAAATTTTTCAAAATGACAAAAATTTCTCTGAATTTGCTCAAATTCGGAACGAAGATCCTCCATCATGTATCATGCCCAGCCAACGAAGCCTCGGCCAAAATCCAGAGTGGATTAGGTGTTTCACGACGCTTCAGTGTCCTCCTGGTGTATGCAGTTCAGTGGTGCAATCTCTGTCTTGGTCATATAATGTATCGATGTCCGCCACCATGATGTTGCAAAATCTGTGTTGGCTTCAATGAGATGAAGAATGAGGATTTGGTGCTTTTGTTTCAAACGCCAAATGTGGGAGGAATTGTGGGAAATAGGGAGATATGGAATGTTATGGCACCAAAGTCAAATTCTAAAACTTCAAATTCAAACCCTAAAGAGGCATTTCTTTACAAGAGAGTAGGGTTTGTGTTTTTCAACATTCATACTCTTACAACCGATCTTCAAACAACTCCAAACACTGACCAAAGATAATAGCAAGATGATTTAAACTTACATGGGCAAAGGAGACTGAGAGAATTTGAATTTTGAAGAGCAGTGGCAAAAATTTTGAGTTCTGGCCCAATGCGTCGCGCGCTCCCAATGCGCCGCGCGCATGCAAATTTACACTGGCCAATGGAGCCCAGTGCGTCGCACGCACCCAATGCGTCGCGCACTACATAGTGCATTTTGCAGGAGGCTTTTGGAGGCCTTCCTTTGTCAAAATCGAGCGCAGGATAACTCGTTGGAAATGTCTTTGAGTCTACTTTCCAACCCAACTGGAATTGTTCAATTTGGAGTTCATTTTCCTTGTCAAAAATCAAATCTCCCAAGATTGGTCAAAATGTGCCAAATGAGGCTACCTCAAGGCAGAGTGCTGTTACAGTCAACTTTTGAATCCCTTCCTCAACTCCAAATTGAGCTCATGATAGTTCATTGGAAAGATATTTTTATCTAGTTAGCCTTTGACTCATCAAGAAAGTTATTTGGCCAACCAAGCTAGGAGAAAACGTGAGTTTCCCAAGGTCACTGCAAAGGTGCATCAATTCTTCCGAGGCGATTGT
Organism: Pinus taeda; assembly: GCA_000404065.3. Lineage (NCBI taxonomy): Eukaryota > Viridiplantae > Streptophyta > Pinopsida > Pinales > Pinaceae > Pinus > Pinus taeda. The sequence goes on along the minus strand of APFE031502453.1, from coordinate 69,006 downwards.
ATTTTTGACATTTCTCTAAAACCATGATACCTGTGTAAAAAGTGAAGGAGGTTTTTATTCCTTTGCCTGTTGTGGACACAAAACTCTCTCAGTTTTTCAAAATTCATCTTTATTGCTCTGGAACAGCTTTTGAGTGAAACTTATCCCGATGTGTGAAACAAGGGATTTTGTTGAAATGAAGTGAAATGAAGGGGATAAGGGGCTTCTAAATTCTTGGGGAAATTTTTGGAAGTAGGGAGGGATGTTAGGAAGTAGGGGAAAGTGGAATATTAGAGGTCGAGTGAGGGGAAGGGGTCCAAAAGGGCAAAACACAGGCCTAGCCTAGAAAATTGCCAAGTTATGGCAAGAAACTAGGGTTTGTGCAAAAATGAGGAATTTGGGGGATCTCAGTGATGGAAAGTGTTTAATAAGGTACATTAATGATAGGGGAAAGTTTATGAACATCAGGATACAAGTTTTACTAATGATTTTACCATTCAAGAGAAATTTCTTTCAAAACCCTAGAAGAGGGAATTGAACCTTGCCTAGGCGCAACTGAGGCATGAACAAGTTGTAAAATGACCCAATGGAACCTGACATGATGGTAACAACCTTCTGAATGATGATAAACTCAGCTGAATAGTGCATAGACTGACATTTGGGCAACTTTGAAAGGAGTGAAAGCAAACCCTAGACCTAATGCCTAGTGACCAAATTTTGCTTGAAGACTCACTGAAATGACAAAAATTTGATTTTGACACCTTCAAATCACTTGTAAGAGCATGTTTGATCACTGGAGGAAGGTTGAAAAGACTGACACTAACATAACCAAGGGGTGATTCTTACCCCTTATGTCTCTTTGACTAATCTCATGACTGTTCAACTTCCTATGACTTTTCAACTTACATGACTCATCATATTCATGTGTGTCCATTGGACTTCCACTTTACAATACATTTGATTTACAATATACATGGGCCACAATAGTGATGTGGCATATGAAGACTCATGACATGACTTAACATGACACTACTGACATGGAGTAGCTTGATGATGTGGTAATGTCAAGTTGTTGTTGCTATTGAGTGTTAGATGTGTTCTTGGATATGATTTCTCTTCTCTTCTGCATAGCTTGGTAATGCAGGGTCTTCAATGATCTTCACACTTGTGTTTGCACACTTGTGTTCCTTTTATTTATCTTTGTAGGTCCACTCATATATTCAACTACAAGTGTGTAGGTTTTAACCCCGTACAGAAATTACCTGCATACGAATTCTAAATCACAGGAAAAATAAAAATGCGAGAGCATAACACATAAAACACATATACACAAAGATTTCCCATTGGATCTCAAA
>APFE031502453.1:18376-66467 GCA_000404065.3 Pinus taeda | reverse complement strand
TGGGCCCCGTTTTTGGGTAAGTTGGTACATCAACTTCCCGGGGTCGCGAATTGGTCGTCTTATCTCCGTTTGATGCGCGTGATAGCCCGTTGGAAAGATCTCTCCAAGGACTACGACGGAAAAGACGATTTTTAGTCACGAAAAATCGCTGGCAGTAGATTTCCCAAAAAACGTCGTTTAGGGCCTCAAAATGGCTCTACCCCAAAAAACGTCGTTTAGGGCCTCAAAATGGCTCCGAAAGTTTAGGACCCGAAAAACTGCTAAAAATAGTAAATTGTGCTATAATTAAGGAAACTGAAAAAAACTGCACGAAGCACTAGAGGGGATCCAAGTCGAATTAGCGGGTGGCCACCAATATCAAACTACAGATGGGAGATTACCACCTAAAGACCCACATGTTTGCCATCAACATGGGTGGTTGTGACATTGTCTTAGGTGATGAATAACTCCGCACACTAGGCCCCATCACAATGGATTTCTAGGAGTTATATATGAGATTTAAGTAGAATGATCACACGCATACCCTCCGCGGACTCCAGGCAAGTACTCCTTCTATCATCAGCTTGAATCGAATGGAAAAGTTGTTAAAAAAGGGTCATCATGGAGTTATTTCCCAATTTAATGCCATCCAGGCCATCGAGCCCACTACTCTTCATATTCATCCTGAGATGCAACAGGTCTTAAACAACCACCCACAGGTCTTTGAAAAACCTCACGAGCTTCCACCCTCTAGAGGGGAACATGATCATAGCATGACTTTGGTCCTAGGGGAAAAACCACTGAATGTGTGCCCATATAGATACCCTTTTGCCTAAAATAATGAAATTGAAAAAATCATCAAGGAACTCCTGGAAGTCGGTGTCATTCGTCCTAGAATCAGTCCTTTTTCATCACCTGTGGTCATGGTGCTCAAGAAAGATGGGGAATGGCACATGTGTCCAGACTTCAGGGCCCTCAACAAGCTTACAGTCAAAGATAAATTCCCTATCCTGGTTTTTGATGATTTGCTAGATGAACTAAATGGTGCTCAATTCTTTACTAAGCTAGATCTTCCCTCGGGCTATCACCAAATACGCATGAAAGAAGTAGACATTCCCAAGACGGCTTTCCGAACTCATGAAGGTCATTATGAATTCCTGGTCATGCCATTTGGTCTCTGTAATGCCCCATCCACTTTTCAGAGCCTCATGAATCACCTGCTCAAACCATATCTCAGAAAATTTGTCCTCGTTTTCTTTGATGACATTATCATCTACAACCTCACCTGGGAAAAACATCTTCAGCATGTAGAACTTCTCTTGCAACTGCTTCAGAAGCATAAATTATTTTTCAAATTGTCCAAGTGCTCTTTTGGCATGGAAGAATTCGAGTATTTAGGCCACATTGTGGGGTGTGACGGTATCAGGGTGGATCCCAAAAAGATCCAAACAATGTAGGATTGGCCCCAGCTAAAGACCTTGAAGAGTTTGAGAGGATTCCTGGGTCTCACCGGCCACTATCACAAATATGTCTGCAATTATGGTCGCGTTGCTAGACCCCTCACTCACCTTCTCAAGAAAAATTCATTCCTCTGGATGGAGGAAGCACAACATGCATTTATGGCTATGAAGCATGCCATGTGTTCCACTCGAGTATTGACATTACCTAGTTTCACCAAATCTTTTGTGATTGAATGTGATGCTTTAGGTACGAGTATTGGGGTTGTCTTAATGCAAGAAGGTTGACCCTTGGCCTTCACCAGCCAACAACTAAGTGGGAAACATATGGGACAATCTACCTATGAGAAGGAAATGATGGCCATCTTACATGCAGTGGATACCTGTCGACCATACTTATTGGGGCGGCGTTTCCAAATCTACACAGACCATCAAAGCCCAAAATATTTTTTGGATCAATGGTTGTCCTTGCCACATCAAAATAAATGGATAGCCAAAATGATAGGATATGATTATGAGATGATTTACAAGAAAGGGCGTGAAAATGTCATAGAATATGCTTTATCATGCCAATTTGAGGAGGACAACACCCTGCTAGCAATCTCTCTTCCCATTCCAGATTGGATTGAAGAAGCCCACAAGGAATGGTTTTCACATCCTCCGCTCTCCCAAGTCATTAATAACTTGCGAGAAAATCCTAATTCCACAGTGGGCTACTCTTGGAAGGATGAGATTATTTGCTACAAGGATAGAGTAGTGATATCACCGACATCCACCCTCAAAACGTGCATTTTGGCAGAGTTGCACTCATCTCTTACTATAGGCCATGTAGGCTTTCAGAAGACTTATGCTCGCACTCGTCGTTCCTTCTTTTGGACAGGCATGAGAACTAACATTCTTACTTTTGTAGCTAAATGTGATGTGTGTCAGTGCCACAAATGAGAAACTGTCAAGTCCCCGGGCACTTTAAAACCATTGCCCATCCCTGCCTTAATCTAGACAGATGTTTCTATGGATTTCATTACTGGTCTTTCAAAGTCAGGAAACAAGTCAGTCATCGTAGTGGTTGTGGATAGACTTTTTAAGTATTTTCATTTTTGCAACCTACCCACCCAATTACCCCTACTTTGGTGGCTCAATCTTTCATGGACTAGATCTTCAAACTGCATGGCATGCCCACTTCCATTGTCTCTGATCATGACCCCCTCTTCACCAGTAACTTTTGGCAGGAAATTTTCAAGCTACAAGGCACCCAACTCCAACTATGTATTTCCTATCATCCCTAAACTGATGGACAAACTGAAGCAGTCAACAAATGTTTGGAGACCTACCTCAGGTGTTTCACTTTAGAAAAGCAACATCAATGGGTATAGTGGTGTTGTGTTGTACAACAACCCCCCATTTCTATAAAACTTTACACAAAATTTTTAATATGAAATGGGTCCCTTTTGAAATAAACTTAGTTTTATTTGTGAGTTCATAAATAAAACTGGCATTAACCTCATAATAATAAAAATCTTTATTAAAAGGCTCTATGTAAATAAATCATTTTATAAAGATTTTTGATTAAAAACAAAGCGTTCCTCTAAAAAATTATAAAAAAATTCTACATTGCGATAAAGCGATTGGAGATCGCATATCGCAATGACAAAGGGACATACACAAAACAAAGCTTCATCCAATCCTCCGATCCGAAAAGGAAATCACAATCCGCAATCGGAGAAATCAAATGCCAAAGGTACACACACAAGGGCTCATCATATCTTCCGATCCGATATCGAAATCGGTAATTGGAGATATTCCTTGATAAAGGGACATACGTAAAGGCCTCATCAAATCTCCTGATGCGATAAATTAAATTGCAATCGGCAATCGGCAGAGTCATATGACAAAAGGATAAAAGCATAAGCCAAATCCTGACAGTTATCAATTAATTGGGAGCGCATATCAAAAGGTAAATATACGCTGAAAAATAGTTTGCATGCATAATACCCCGCTCCATTATATTATAATATTACCTTTCGGCAATCAGGCATATTCATCGCAAGTGCTAAATCCCTTCCCTTTGACACTCCCAATTGTGATTTGTGATCTATCGTTAATCGTCGATCGATGAAATCTAAAGCATGCTTGAAATAATCATTCGGTATATGATTGACGAGATGGGAATTTATGGTATTATTTACCACGATTGGCAGTTTGAACGACTATTTAATATTACAGTTAAGGATAGATCCTTTAAAAGATTTCATCCGTGGTAATTCTTAACTGTATTTCATTTGTCGTATATCAATCACCGTAATTTTATTCATTTTCATATTGGCTTGCAACAACACTATCTTTGTATTACGGTTTGCAACTATCTGTGCAGAGTCTCTTCAAACTCATAAATCCAAAGAAAAAGGGGAAGAAAACAAATAAGTCCACAACAACTCCTGCAACCAAAGAACCAGGACCGAGCAAGAAGGGATTAATCTCAGATACGACATGTCTTGGTCTGGGAAATGCTAGCTCGGAGAGAATTTATAATTTGATGGAAGTAGAGGAGCCTGAGGAATTAGAAGAGGAAGCCACAGTCAATTCAACCAACAAATCAAAGGGAACTCTTGAGGAATTGACCTATTCATACCTTCATAGGATAGCAGCACAGGCCAAAATTTTGCCATACATTGATGTGGTTAGATGGGTTGTTGAGAAAATCCCAACTTTAGATAGAAAATTTTCCATGGCAGATGGAAGGATATTCGGCTCATTCAAGCCTGAAGATCTCAGGCAAATGTACCATCTACCTCCACCCGAGAAGCGATACAACAAAGCATTCATAGAAGCATTTGCTAAGGAAAACGACTTGGAGTCGGACCCGATCAAGCAATGGAGGCATTTCCCAAAGAAACATAAGCACAAGTCATCGGGTAAGTATTATGTCGACTCATTAGCTTCTCCTTATTGCTGTGTTGGAGCTATGATGTGTAGACTGTGGGGACAACATGATTCTCCAAAATTCACTATAGATATGGTCCCATTAATGGAAGCTGCAATTAATGGTTATGTTATGGATTGGGCAAATATTTTGTCTGACAAACTAGCCACTAAGATTTTAGAGTACAGAAGGAAATCATCTACAACTTCCCGGATCATTCCTCTTTTCTACTACAGTGCATATATTTTGGATATTATTTGTTTTAACTCTGAATTCCCAGTACTCGGATGGAGGTGGACTTCCCAAGATCCAAATCCTATTCATATCTACCACAAATAGTTGTGAAAGGCACACTATAAAAATCACCTGTACAGAATTTGCAACGGTTTTGTTTTACCTATATTTTATTCTATTTTCAATAAGCATGCCCCCAGGTTATCCCAGGAAGCAGCAATTGACCTGACGGCAATAGGCAGTTGGTTCAGTGAGGAGAAATTTACCTATGTAAGGCTTTTTGGCAGCCTCACTAAACCCCATGTCCTCCCCTTGTATGTGCCCGATAAATTGTTAGCATGGGAATTGGCATATCAGATAACAGTTGAAGGGACATCAAGAACCCTTAGGGACTCCAAGAAATAGATGTGGCCTATATTTCCCCTACAATGTGGCATTTTTACTTTACATGATTACAAGCATGCAGAGAAAGAGGTAGAGAAGATTCAAATGCTGAATCTTGCCACCACTCTGAATAGGTAATATGATCCAAGAAAGGTTGCCAATAACATTTACTGCTCAAGCTAAACTTGCCAAATTCGATCATGAAGTGAATAACTTTGATGATTTATTTGCTTCGGCCAAAACATTTTTTCAGGTTAAAGAATTGGCTAAGATCAAGTATGAAGAAGAAGAAGAAGGGCTAGAAACGTTCAATAGGCTTAGAGTCCAGAGGTTGCAAACTCTGCCTTTGGATCTATTAGCTACAACCCCTACTATTCAGCCACCAAGTCAAAGCGAACAAAAAGCTGCCGACAAGACTCCTGCAATGGAAAAGGTTCCTGAAAAAGAAAAATTGCCAGAGCAGGAGCAAGAACAAGGAAAGAGTAGTGAACTCATGGATTCAAGTATTTATGTTGATCCCAAATAGCCCAAAGAATGGAAAAAATTTGACTCAATCATCAGTAACACTGAGAGCCTACAAGGATTTAGCACACCTGAGGTGACAACTGGTTAGAAGATAGAAACTGGAACTAGCGGCCCACTCATGACTCAAAAGGATGTAGAGATAATTCTCGAGAATCCATCAGATGAAATTGTTCTACATGTAGAAGAAATACCGCCCTTGGATGTCTTCTACAGCCCTAATCATAGGGCTGTAATCAAAAGACAAAGGAAAAAGAGAAAACTTGATCAATCTTCTCTTTTACCTTCACAAATGGAGATAACAAATGTGGTATGGAGAGAAGAAGTCAATCCTTCTAAAGACCTTACTAAACTCTCTCAATATGCTAGAGCATACACAGCGGCTACCATGGACAAAGCATCAGAGGTAAGTAACTTGCTCAAGGAAAATGATTAAGCAATAATTTTGCTAGAAACACAGGTACAAGAGAAGCAACAGAGGATAGAGCAGTTGGAACAGCAGTTAGCAGCCCAGAGGTAGTCAAATGACCAATTAAACGAGAAATTGCTCAAAGAAAAACAAAGGATTGATCAACATGCAATTCAGAAGCAACAAGAACTATCTCAAGCATTGAGCAAGCTGCAATCATTAAATGGACATTTGAGAAAATCAAAAGAAGAACAAATCGCTCAACTATCACTACAAATAGAAAGATTCAAACAATAGCCCCAAGTGGGAGAATTCAGATCGGAGGCTCTGTAGATTACCAAAGCATTATCTAATCAGTTGAGCCTATTATGTCATAATATCTCTCTTGTTCTTCCTTTATGTAAAATTTCGTCATCTATGATTGATAAGGCAGTTGATGCGAGGCAAAAATTGGAGCAAGCAGATGAAAGATTAACAGAGTTTCTATCTTGGCAAGAAACCACAGAAGGAAAAGTTGCAAATCTACCCCAAATTCTAGAATCACATAAAGAAATCCTATTCCTTGAATGACAATCTCAACTGATGAAAGCAAAAAGGGCGACATCAAGATGCAAATCAGCAACAAGTAATCTGGTGGAATTAATTAATGATACTCTTTATTTGTCAATTTTAATTTCAGAATGTTCTCCAAGGAAACTTCCATCGGTGAAAGCATTAGAACAAACATAGAAACAGGAGTTGTAGAAGAGGGAAAGATTAATCGGAGGTATTCAAACTTTAGCATGGGAAACCTTTTGGTTCTTCCTTGTTAAACCGTACATTTAGCGAACAACGATAAAATGCCTCACCAATGCAATCGGTTATATGATTCCCGAAATTACTGATGCTACATACACTGCTCAATTACATTAGCGCATGAATCATCCTCCAGAGCTGCAACCAATGCTCGCCATTTGCCAGCTCAAGTCACAAGATAGCCAGCCAAAACAGTGAACCATTCTGACCGACTATAGCATGCCTATTTTGAGAAGATTATTACAATTTTTGTGATTTAGTTATACTAGCACATAGTATTTGTATTTCATAGTTTGTTAAGTTTAGATAGTATTTATAGATCCTTTCATGTTTTTATAAAGGGTCCTCAAATTTTGTATTAATACTTGGATCGGAAGTTGCACTACCGTGCTTTCGATATATATATTTTTTTATAAAAACTTGACCTAAATTCTAAGTTTTAATGAAGAATACTTTTATGTGATATGCACTATTGCTTCTTGTAAAAGTATTTCCAAGTTGAAAGGCAGATTTGAATGTGATTCATATTGGAGAAGACTCAAATACATATGGTACTACTATCTATGTTTTTGCTTCATGCTCTTATGTGAACTAGCATTTATTCATTTTGCTATTATTGATGTATGTATATGTTTTCACAGCAATTCTTTAACTTATCACTATTAAATGTTTAAGAGTTGTTATTTTCCATACATATGTATGTCAATGATATATAAAGAATATTGTGATAATGTTTTAATTATTATTTTGTTCAACTAATTGAACAAAGTAATTATCATATGAATAAATATTTTTGTTTATAAGTAGAGTCATATATATGCCTACTTGTCAATGAGAATCATCAAAAATTTCACTAAGTGAAAGGTTTCCCGGGATAGATTAGTTATTTATATTTTTTCATTTTAGAATAAATCATCCATCATTCCCATTAAATAGTAGAAAATCGATCACTTATCCATCCCATTATAAATCATCAGGAAACTAGTCCCATTATATCCAGTCGAAGCCACCACACCAAACGGAAAATGAGCTGCTTTTAAGGTCCGGACCAGGTGGTTTTCCCCAATGTTGATGCAGCGATTTTCGAGGCATCAACATTTTTGGCGCTAGAAGGAGGGCATGAACTGTGAATGGCGAGTAAACCCAAATCTACAATCCATTCTAAGAGTAAATCTCCCTCCACCTCACCTCAGACTTCTCCCTCGCATGCTGGAACTCCAGTTTTCAAGCAAGAAGTAGAGGAGACAACTACCACTGCTCAACTCAAAAATATCTCAGATAAATTAACTCCAGAATCTCCTGAAGTATAGTCTCTCATTCACAAACTTCAAGGATTGTCGATATCACCATAGAAATCTGAGTTATCTCAAGGCAGTGTAACTTCGCAATTCGTTCCTTCTCACCCCCTCACCAGACTTCAGAGTGAAAAGCTTGGTATTGAACCTACTGAGTTACCTTTGCCTAAAATGAAATGGGTAAGGAAGACAACTGAAGGATCTGATAGTGAAACTTTCTCATCATCATCATCCATTTCATCTTCTCCAGTGCGAAGTCAACCATTCACTCCTCCACTCCAGATTGTCATTCAACATGGAACTGGAACTTCAACATCTGTTTCTCAACCTTCTCAAACCTCAATATCTACTCCTTCCCAACCATCTGGAACTTCATTGGTGCTATCATCCATTAGTAGCTCGACAATGGCACAGAACCCATGGAACAATCCTGGTGCAGTCACAATGCATGCACCTTTGCACCCATTGTCAGCCCATCTTGAAAAATGGTTGCCAAAATTCAACCCAAATGCAGGCATACAGGCAGACGAACATATAAACAACTTTATGTTGTCAGTCAACTTAAATGGAGTAACAAAAGAAGATGTGGTCATCGGACTTTTCCCTTATACCCTACAAGGATCAGCTGGGTCTTGGTACTTTTCTTTACCATCAGGATCCATTACTAGTTGGAATATTTTCCAAGAACAGTTCTTAACTAAATACGGTGATGACAGATCTGTAGCAACGTTAATCAATTATCTTTCAAATCTTAGAACAGAGTCTAAAGAGCCTATAAAAGAGTTCAATTCATGGTTTAATAAACTCTTAAATAAGATTCTGACTGCCTCTAAACCTAGTGAACAAGTTAGAAGTGAATGGTATATAACAACTTTACCTTCAAACATAGCTATCTTTGTAGATAGAGTTGCAAAACCTACTCTAGCAGAAAATATGAAAGAGGTACTTGCTGTGGAAAAACGTATCATCGCCTTAGAAAAGAAAGTTGCTCTTGAAGATAGAAAATCTAAAAAAGTCTCTTTCAAAGATGATTCAAAAGAGAAAATGGCTAAAGATCCATATGATATGGAAGGTCTCCAAAAATTTCTAAAGACTATGTCAAATGAAATGATATAAATCAAGAAACAAGTCGCTGAGACTTCAACTAAAAAGCCATTTAGAAACTTTAAGAAACTAGAATCAAAACCCTCGAATGCTATATCCAATGCAAAGTCAGACCCTGATGACGATGATGAAGAAGATACTATCTTATCATCTGAAGAAACTAAAGAAGAAGTAACTAAAGAATGTCATGGGATGTGGGACTTCATTTTGCCCAATTCAGATACTGAAAATGAACAGGAAGCTTTCCCAGTAAGTGTTAGGAGTAAAGGCACTCCAGAACCTGTTCAAGTAAATCAGAAGAAAAAAGAACATGAGTTCTACTACTAAAGAAAAATCTCCCACAAAGAAGTCTACAATAACACCTACTCAAAATTAGCCAACAACTTGCAATCCACCTTTAACATTTAAAACATTAGTAGTTACAGACTCTATGGATTATAATATCATTGAAGACATGAAGAAAAAAAAGGCAAATATCACTATGTTTGAACTTAGTAAACTCAAACATCAACAAAAATCGCTACTCAAGGAATTATATACAGTACCTTCTTCTCCTCTTCCAATTGTTGTATTGTTCAAAGCTGCTAATGAGACAAGTAAACCGCCACCTCGTAGAGTAGAAGCTATTGATGTTGTTCTAATCGGAGATAGATCAAATTCCCATACTCCTCCTTTTCTCTTGACCTACCAGATTTCTAATAGAAATTGGCACAATTGCTTGATAGACTCAGGGGCTTCATCCAATATAATGCCAACCTCAGTTTGTTCTAAACTGAATATTGAACCCCAAAAATCTGCAATCCATATTGTCTAGTTGCATAGAACTAAGGTTGAAGTATTAGGAGAAATCAACTCAGTTACCATTAGGTTATCAGCTGATCCAAGAGTAGTACAGAGAATTGACATTTTAATCACCGATATTCCTGAGTTTTATGGTTTGATTTTAAGTAGAGACTGATATGAAAAACTTCATGGTTACATTTCTATCGATTGGTTTCACATGTGGCTGCCCTATAAATGAAAGCCAAATCAGATTAATATTGATTGGGAGAAGCATATGACTCATACTGTAACAGAGTTCGAACAAGAAAATTAGCCTATAGCATTCAACAATAACATTCTTGGTAACTACTCATCTGAATCATTCTTTGGTAATTTCACTGCTCAATCATCACCTTTCTCAGTTAATAATTTCACATCTCAAATCGAAAAAAAAAAATTATCAAACAAATACATTAAGATTGCTGAAGAAATTGTAAATAACATTGTAGATAAACCTTTATTTTGGTCATTATATTTTGATGGGTCTAAATCTAATGAAAGTACAGGAGCGGGATGTATTTTAGTTAGTCATAAGGGAGAAAAGACCATGCTATCATGTAGATTAGAATTTGAGTGCACAAATTATACTGTTGAATATGAAGCCTTGATTCAAGGACTTTATAAAGCAATTGGTCTTAAGGTACAATGTTTGAAAGTGTTTGGTGACTCTGAAATTGTTATTAAACAAGTCAGAAATACTATACATTGTCTTTCTAGTCACCTTAAACATTATCAATCCTTGGTACAAGACCTTGTATCTCATTTTCTAGCATTTAATATTTCTCCCATTCCTAGGTCCCAGAATGCAGCAGCAGATTTACTAGCCAATGTTGCTTCTAAGCTCTGTCCATCTGAAGATTATAGTCCCAATATATTTTTAGTAGAATTGATTTTTAGACCATCAATTCCCGATAATGTCACTAATTGGCGAGTATTCAATCATGATGATGATATTTTAAATCTCTTAACTTCTGATAAGTCCTATGATGATCAAATTATTGATGAAAGTGAGCATGATATTCAAATGAAGGAAAAACTAGAAGAAAATTCCATACCCAAACCAGTGGTCAAACTTGAATATCTTTATGACATCAAAGACAGGTTTAAACAGGTTACTAATTCAAAGCTTCAAAGTTCTACTTTGAGATTTGAATTAATTAACCTTGGTACAGAAGATAATCCACAAAACATCAATTTGGGATTAGGACTTACTTCAGAAGAAAGAATTACATTTATCAGATTATTGTATAGATATAAAAATGTCTTTGCTTGGAAATATGATGATTTGAAAATGTATGATACATCTATCATACAACATACGATTCCAATGATATCTGAAGAAAACCCAGTACAACAGAAATTAAGGAAAATCCATCCTAACCTCAAGAATGAAATAAAAATTGAATTAAACAAACTCTTGAAAGCTAAGATAATTTTTCCTGTTAGACATTCAAATTGGGTGTCCAACATGGTGCCAGTAAGGAAGAAAAATGGTGACATTAGAATTTGTATTGATTTCAGAAATGTTAATAAATCAAGTCAAAAGGATAATTTCCCTCTACCAACAATGGAGCAAGCTCTCCATTCAGTAGCTGGTTCTGAATTAATGTCCTTCTTAGATGGTTTTTCGGGGTATAACCAAATTTTGGTGCACCCCGATGACAGACTTAAGACTACTTTCAAAACTAAGTGGGGAACTTATGCCTATCAAAAAATGTCTTTCAGATTAATTAATGTTGGAGCTACATTCCAAAGAGCGATGGACATAGCGTTCAAAGGTCTAATCAATAAATCAGTGGTTTTCTATTTGGATGACATTATTGTCTTCTCTAAGAAAAGATCAAATCATTTACATGATTTGAAACAAATCTTTGAACGCTGTAAGAGGTATGGCATTTCACTCAATCCTAAGAAGTCCTTTTTTGCTCTTGACCAAGGTAAACTCTTGGGATTCATTTTTTCAAAACATGGCATTTATATTTATCTAGATAGAATCAAAGAGATTTCTGATATTCCATTTCCTCATAATAAAAAAACAATGCAATCATTTTTAGGTCAAATTAATTTTGTAAAAAGATTTGTTCCAGATTTTTCACAAATTGTTTTACCATTACAAACCATGATCAAGAAAAACTCATTGTTTAAAAGGGGACATATAGAAAGAGAGGCTTTTGATTCAATAAAGCAATCAATCATAAATGCTCCCGCATTAAACACCCCTAATTTTTCAAATATTTTCATTTTATATACTCTTGCATCCGATTCATCTTACGCAGCAGTGCCGACACAAATCAATGATCAAAACTTGGAAGCACCAATTTCATTTTATAGTTCAAATCTTCAAGGTGCTGAACTTAATTACTCCGAAGTTGAAAAGCAAGCCTTTGCTATATACAAAGCCATTAAACACTTTAGACCCTTTCTCTTAAAGGCTCACACAAAATTTATAGTTCCCTTTTCAACAGTAAGACAATTACTAGTTCAAAGGGAATTAGGAGAAAAAATGGCAAATTGGGTCACGACATTACAAGAATATGATTTGGACATTAGAACAGCAAAGATTGTCAAAGGCCAAGGTTTTTGCAGGTTGTTAGTAGGAGCTTCTAATATTCAGGAACATGAAGGTACAAACAATATTGAAGAAATCAATGAGATAAGTACCATTAATCCTGAATCCCAATATGTAGATTTGATATTCTATTTAAAAAATGGATATGCTCCTTCTAATCTTTCCTATAAAAATAAATGCGCCTTAAGACTGAAAGCGAAAAACTTCATGATTGTTGATGATGTGTTGTTTAGACGGAATTATGATTCAATTTTACTAAGATGCTTACAAAAACCTGAAGCGCAAAAGGTCTTGCAGGATTTATATGATGGTCTGGCAGGAGGACATTTTGGAGCTGACACAACAGCCCACAAAATCATTCATGTTGGGTATTAGTAGCCCACCTTATTTAAAGATATTCATGAATATGTAAGGAAATGCAAAACATGTCAAACTACAAGTGGAAGATAAAGGAAGCCAGCTTTCCCTTTGCAACCAGTCAACTTTGAACAGCCCTTTGAACAATGGGGATTGGATATCATTGGAGAAATTATTCCACATTCATCCAAACAACATAGGTATATCCTTACAGCTACATATTACTTTACCAAGTGGGTAGAAGCAATTCCTTTGAAGACAACAAACTCTGAGGCATTCATTGAATTCATAGATCAGTTCATAATTACCAGTTTTGGTGTCCCAAACGCTCTTATTTTTTATAATGCATCTTATTTCTCTGGTAATTCCATACTTGAATTTTCTATCAAAAGAGGATTCAAATTGAAATATTCTGCAAACTACTACCTTCAGGGTAATGGTTTAGCAGAATACACTAGTAAAAATCTTATCAAAATCATTAAGAGAACTATCGATCAGAGTCATAAGAACTGGCATAAATCTTTTATATTTGCACTATGGGCAGACCGTATAACACAGAAGGCCTCAATAGGCACTTCTCCATTTAATCTAGTGTATGGAAAGGAAGCCGTCATACCAACAAACTTAGTACTTGCATCACTAGCCTTAGTTCAATTTATTGAAGAAAATCCATCATCTTCTATTCAATTGAGACATGATTAGATCCTGAAACTAGAGGAAGAAAGGGAGAAAGCCCGAATTACACATGAGAAGCATCAACAAATTATCAAGTCTTCTTTTGATACAACTTCAACCGGCTCAAAACATTTACAAGTTGGTGATCTTGTTTTGAAATGGGACAAAGCCCATGAGGATAAAGGAAAACACACTAAATTTCAGAAAATGTGGTTCGAACCATTTCAAATCTGCGAGAAGATAGGCCCATCAACATTCATATTGCAAGATCTATCAGGAAAGAGAGATTCTCTTCCTGTCAATGGTCTTATTTTGAAAAAATTCTTCAATTGAGGAGGTAACCCCTTCCCACTTTGTAAATATTCAATTTTCAACTATATTTGTGTGAAAAATTAGTTTATTTCCTTTTTTAGGAAATAAAGCTGTAAATAACCTTCTATTGGTCTTTACTATTTTGAAAAGGTTACTTAAAATAAAATAGTCTTAATATTTACTTTTGATAGATGAAAGCCTTGAAAGAAAAGGAAAAGTTCTAGGAAATTAGGTATAATTAAATTCTGAAAACCCTTTTTATTTTTGTGAAATCTTCTCAAAACTTGAAAAAATTGTAAATCATTCAAAATTTTTAAAAGCCTAAAAAAGGTTATCAATAGAAAGCAAAGACTGATTCAATCTTATCATCTTCAACTCTCAAAATTGTCATCCATGTTCTCTTAGGGAGAAAATTATTCACCTCATCCATCAAAGTTTATAATTTTTCAAAGTTTAATTCTAAAATATATTGGATATAAAAGATAAGAGGTCTTATCATAAGCCTGCTTACCATGATCATAGGGGACTAGTTCAACTGACATTACCAACACTGCATATGAAAACAGGGTAATGACTTATAATTATAAGACAAGGGGTCTCATCACGAGCCAGCTTATTCAATTAAATTACAACCAGTGGATGGCATTGTTAATAGCTGGCCACCAAACCAGGACAATGGATTTTTATCTTACAAAATAAAGAAATAAGGAAAAAGAAAATGTAATACAAAAAATGTGGAAACATATCTTTTGGATTCATTCTTTTTAATTATACTTTTAAATGGATGGAACAATGAATGATCAAATGGTTAAAAGGTAACCCTGCCGAGACTATGGAAGTTCACTAGCAGCGGTTCCTATACCTGTGACGAAGAAGTCATTATACAAGCTAAGTTGGAGAAGTCTTTTGTTTTATCACTATCAACCAATTAAGGTTTACTTAAGCTTAAAATGTATTTAATTTTGAGATGAGAAAGAGATAGAAAAATAGTTTTCATTATATTTAGAATTTAAGATTACCTAGTTATATTAAATTTTCTCTATCTATAAAGGTTTTCAGATTAAGAAAGTTAAAGTATTATACTGCTTTCTCAGAGATAATTATTTCTCCCAGTGAATCGCCAATTGTTGTGCTATACAACAACCCCCCATTTTTATAAAACTTTACACAAAATTTTTAATATGAAATGGGTCCCTTTTTAAATAAACTTAGTTTGATTTGTGAGTTCATAAATAAAACTGGTATTAACCTCATAATAACAAAAATATTTATTAAAAGGCCCGACGTAAATAAATCATTTTATAAAGCCTTTTGAATAAAAACAAAGTGTTCATTTTAAAAAATTATAAAACAATTCTACATTGCGATAAAGCGATCGGAGATCGCATATTGCAATGACAAAGGGAAATACACAAAACAAAGCTTCATCCAATCCTCCGATCCGAAAAGGAAATCGCAATCAGCAATTGGAGAAATCAAATGCCAAAGGTGCACACACAAGGGCTCATCATATCTTCCGATCTAATATTTCAATCGGTAATCGGAGATATTAGTTGATAAAGGGACATACGTAAAGGCCTCATCAAATCTCCCGATGCGATAAAGTAAATCGCAATTGGAAATTGGCGGAGTCATATGACAAAAGGATAAAAGCTTAAGCCAAATCCCGACTACGATCAATTAATTGGGTGTGCATCTCAAAACGTAAATATACGCTGAAATACGATTTGCATGCATAATACCCCACTCCATTATATTATAATATTACCTTTCAGCAATCAGGGATATTCATCGCAAGTGCTAAAGCCCTTCCCTTTGACACTCCCGATTACGATTTGCGATTTATCGCTGATCGCCGATCGATGAAATCTAAAGCACGCTTGAAATAATCATTCGATATACGATTAACGAGATGGGCATTTGTGGTATTATTTACCACGATTTGTAGTTCGAACAGCTATTTAATATTACAGTTAAGGATAGATCTTTTAAAAGATTTCATCTGTGGTAATTCTTAACTATATTTCCTTTATCGTATGTCAACCACCGTAATTTTATTCATTTTCATATTGGCTTGCAGTAGCACTACCTCTGTATTACGGTTTGCAACTGTCTATGTAGAGTCTCTCCGAACTCATAAATCCAGAGAAAATGGGGAAGAAAACAAAGAAGTCCACAACAACTCTTGCAGCCAAAGAACCAAGACCGAGCAAGAAGGGATTAATCTCAGATACGACATGTCTTGGTTTGGGAAATGCTAGCTGGGAGAGCATTTATAATTTGATGGAAGCAGAGGAGCTTGAATAATTAGAAGAGGAAGCCATAGTAGATTCAATTGACAAATCAGAGGGAAATCTCAAGGAATTGGCCTATTCATACCTTCATAGGATAGCAGCACAGGCCGAAATTTTGTCATACATTGATGTGGTTAGATGGGCTTTTGAGAAAATCCCAACTTCAGATAGAACATTTTCCACGGCTGATGGAAGGATATTTGGCTCATTCAAGCCTGAAGATCTCAGGCAAATATACCATCTACCTCCACCCGAGAAGCGATACAAAGCATTCATAGAAGCATTTGCTAAGAAAAACGACTTGGTGTTGGACCCGATCAAGCAATGGAGGCATTTCCCAGAGAAACATAAGCATGAGTCATCGGGTAAGTATTTTGTCGACTCATTAGCTTCTCCTTATTGCTATGCTAGAGCTATGATGTGTAGTCTGTGGGGACAACATGATTCTACAAAATTCACTATAGATATGGTCCCATTAATGGAAGCTCAATTAATGGTTATGTTATGGATTGGGTAAATATTTTGTCTGACAAACTAGCCACTAAGATTTTAGAGTACAGAAGGAAAGCATCTACAACTTCCTGGATCATTCCTCCTTTCTACTACAATGCATATATTCTAGATATTATTTGTTTTAACTCTGAATTCCCAGTACTCGGATGGAGGTGGACTTCCCAAGATTCGAATCCTATTCATATCTACCACAAATAGTTGTGGAAGGCACACTATAAAAATCACCTGTACAGAATTTGCAACGGTTTTTTTTTACCTATATTTTATTCTATTTTCAATAAGCGTGCCCCCAAGTTATCCCGGGAAGTAGCAATTGACCTAACGGCAGTAGGCAATTGGTTTAGTGAGGAGAAATTTACCTATGTAAGGCTTTTTGGTAGCCTCACTAAACCCCATGTCCTCCCCTTGTATGTGCCCGATAAATTGTTAGAACGGGAATTGGCATATCAGATAAAAGTCGAAGGGACATCAAGAACCCTTAGGGACTCCAAGAAACAGATGTGGCCTATATTTCCTCTACGATGTGGCATTTTTACTTTACATGATTAAAAGCATGCAGAGAAAGAGGTAGAGAAGATTCAAATGTTGAATCTTGCCACCATTCCAAACAAGCAATATGATCCAAGAAAGGTTGCCCATAACGTTACTGCTCAAGCTAAACTTGCCAAATTCAATCATGAAGTGGATAACTTTGATGATTTATTTGCTTCGGCTGAAACATTTTTTCAAGTTAAAGCATTGGCTAAGATCAAGTATGAAGAAGAAGGACTAGAAACGTTCAATAGGCTCAGAGCCCAGAGGTTGCAAACTCTGCCTTTGGACCTATTAGCTACAACCCCTGCAGTTTAGCCACCAAGTCAAAGTGAACAGAAAGTTGTCGACAAGACTCCTGCAGTGGAAAAGGTTCCTGAAAAAGAAAAATTGCTAGAGCAGGAGCAGGAACAAGGAAAGAGTAGTGAACTCATGGATTCAAGTATTTATGTTGATCCCAAACTACTCAAAGAATGGCAATAATTTGACTCAATCATCGTAACACTAAAAGCCTGCAAGGATTTAGCACACTTGAGGTGACAACTGGTCAGAAGACAGCAACTAATACAATTCTGATGGAAGGAACTAGCGGCCCACTCATGACTCAAAAGGATGTAGAGATAATTCCTGAGAATCCATCGGAGGTAAGTAACTTGCTCAAGGAAAAGGATCAAGCAATAATTTTGTTGGAAACACAGGTACAAGAGAAGCAGCAGAGGATAGAGAAGTTGGAACAACAGTTAGCAGCCCAAAGGCAGTCAAATGACCAATTATACGAGCAATTGCTCAAAGAAAAACAAAGGATTGATCAACATGCGATTCAGAAGCAACATGAACTATCTCAAGAATTGAGCAAGCTACAAACCTTAAATGAACAGTTGACCAAATCAAAAGAAGAACAGATCGTTCAACTATCACTACAAATAGAAAGATTCAAACAATATCCCCAAGTGGGAGAATTCAGATCGGAGGCTCTGCAGATTACCAAAGCATTGTCTAATCAGTTGAGCTTATTATGTCATAATATCTCTCTCGTTCTTCCTTTGTGTGACATTTCGTCATCTATGATTGATAAGGTAGTTGATGCGAGGCAAAAATTGGAGCAAGCAAATGAAAGATTAACAGTTTCTATCTTGGCAAGAAACCACAGAAGGAAAATCTGCAAATCTACCCCAACTTCTGGAATCGCATAAAGAAATCTTATTCCTTGAATGGCAATCTCAACTGATGAAAGCAGAAATGGTGACATCAAGATGCAGATCAACAAGTAATCTGGTGGAATTAATTAATGATACTCTTTATTTGTCAAATTTAATTTCAGAATGTTCGACAGGGAAATTTCCATCGGTGAAAGCATTAGAGCAGACATGAAAACAGGAGTTGGAGAAGAGGGAAAGATTAATCGCAGGCATTCAAACTTTAACATGGGAAACCTTTTGGTTCTTCCTTGTTAAACCATATAGTCAGCGAACAACGATAAAATGCCTCACCGATGCAATCAGTTATATGATTCCTGAAATTACTGATGCCACATACACTACCCAATTACATTCGTGCATGAGTCATCCTCCAGAACTGCAACCGATGCTCGCCATTTTCCAGCTCAAGTCACAAGATAGCCAGCCAAAATAGTGAACCATTCTGACCGACTACATCAGGCCTATTTTGAGAAGATTATCACAATTTTTGTGATTTGGTTATACCAGCACATAGCATTTTTATTTCATAGTTTGTTAAGTTTAGATAGTATTTATAGACCCTTTCATGTTTTTAGAAAGGGTCCTTAAATTTTGTATTAATACTTGGATCAGAAGTTGCACTACTGTGTTTCGGATATATTTTTTTTAAATAAAAATTGGACTTGAATTCTGAGTTTTAATGAATAACACTTTTATGTGATATGCACTATTGCTTCTTGTAAAAGTATTTCCAAGTTGAAAGGTGGGATTTGAATGCGATTCATATCGGGGAAGACTCAAATACATATGGTACTACTATCTATGTTTTTGCTTCATGCTTTTAAGAGAACCACTATTTATTTATTTTTCTATTATTGATGTATGTATATGCTTTCACGGCAATTCTTTGACTTATCACTATTGAATGTTTAAGAGTTGTTATTTTCCATACATATGTATGTCAATGACATATAAAGAATAGTGTGATAACATTTTAATTATACTTTTGTTCAACTACTTGAACAAAGTAATTATCATATGAATAAATATTTTTTTTATAAGTAGAGTCATCTATATGCCTACTTGTCAATGAGAATCATCAAAAATTGCACTAAGTGAAATGTTTCCCGGGATAGATTAGTTATTTATATTGTTAGATTTTAGAATAAATCATCCATCATTCCCATTAAATAGTAGAAAACCAATCACTTGTCCATCCCATTATAAATCATTGAGAAACTGGTCCCATTATATCCAATCGGAGCCACCACACCAAACGGAAAAGGAGTTGCTTTTAAGGTCCGGACCAGGTGGTTTTCCCTGACTTTGATGCAACGATTTTCGAGGCATCAACAAGTGGTTACCTCTAGCTGAATGGTGGTATAATACTAACTATCATGCCTCCACCAAGATGACTCCATATGAAGTAGTTTATGGTCAACTCCCCCCTTCACCTACTTCTTATATCCCTGGATTCTCTAAGGTGGAACAAGTCGATCAACTCCTACAGAGTCGTGCAACCATGCTAGCATGTTCCAAATATAATCTCCATCAAGCTTAGAATCGCATGAAGAAACAGGTAGGCCAACATCGTTTAGAGCACACATTTCAAGAAGGGGATCAGGTATTCTTGAGGCTGCAACCATACAAGCAAACATCACTCAAAGACAAGGGCCGTCAGAAATTATCTCCAAAATTCTACGGGCCTTATCAAATACTTCAACGCATTGGAGAAGTAGCCTACAAGCTATCCTTACCACCCAATGAAAAAATCCATCCCATCTTCCATGTATCATGCCTCAAGAAGGTGGCGGGGAACAATTGCAAAATTCAAACCAGTCTACCTGAATTGGATGAATAATGTTCAATTTGGCTCCAACCTGAATAGGTCCTTGACATGCGAGAATGACACTTGCATGGCCACACGATCAAGGAAGTCCTCGTCAAGTGGAAAGACACCTATCTAGAAGATGCGACCTAGGAACCAGCCACTATTATTCAACGACTTCCGTAGCTTCAGCCTTGAGGACAAGGTTGTTTTTATGGGGGAGGGAATGGTAGGCTCCAACCCTAACCCCCTTATTTATGTAATAGGGTCGAGTCATAGTTATAGTTAGTAAAGAGTCAATAAATCCCATATTAATAATTGTAAGTGGTTGACCCGCATTTAAAGAAATGGACCATAGTTAGTTGCAAACGGGCCATGGTATTAGATAGATGGTATTAATAGAACCGTGGTACTGACCCATGGTACTGCATGTATGAATCCTATATAAAGGATAAAGACTCCCCATTGAGGAGTGTCGTGTCTTATTTTGTAATCGAGCCCTGCTCTATTGGAGGTTGCCCCCTTGAAGAGGCAAGTGAAAACTGCTTTCATCTCTGAATAATAAAATACATTCTTTTATTTATCATTTTTTCTGTGTTATGGGTTGTGTTTCTTCGTATATTTGGTATTATGGAATCTTCTCGCAGGTCAAGAGCATAACAAATGATCTATGCATTTGCCTTGTCCCATTTAGTCACATGACATTCACCGATGCACCCAAGTCAACCAAGAAATTGTGTACATTAAAGTTGAATATTTTGAATGTTAACAAGAACAGTGGGCATAGTGTGTTTTCCTCCATCGTGAGTGCAATGAGTATAGATGTGAGAGCATCAAAAGATGTACTAGATCCCTTGTTTGAAGAGGTAGCATTACTGGTAGAGGTTTCTCCAAGTGCTCGTAGAAGGATGTCCCACTGGCTAGTGATCTTTGTAAGTTTGAACAGGGAGATGTTTGATCCTCTACAATGTTATAATCCATAGCGGGAAGACTGACCGAGGTGTCCAAGGATGGAACTTGTTTTGCAATTTCCAGAGGGGTGGTTCTGTCCTTACTGTTGTCAGAAACACCTTTTGTTGAAACTTCTTTCCCGGACTTGCTTTGAGTGTTCTTCATTGAGTTAGCCAGAGGATTGATTTTTCTTAACGATTTTTCTTTAAATTTCTATTTTGGCACCTCAATCACAGTAGTCAGCCCTTGGCTTCTTAAGTTTTATTGGTTTCTCTACTTTTGGGTCGGACCATCACTCAAAAATTTCTTATTAGAAGTGCTCTTCTGGGCCGCAAGAATTCAATGATACATGTTCATTGCATGCCCAATGCTTGGAGCTTCATTAATTGCAACGACTTCTTCTTTCTCTTCATCAATCTCAGCCTATTCCTCAACCATGACTGATTAAAAAAATTGTGTAACCATTCTACTCATTATCTAGTTCCACTATGGGCATGTCTTCTTCAAATGATGCCCATTATGAAACATGCAATACAAACCTGTGCCAATATTCTCCATGTTCAAAACCACATTGGAAATCTGTGAAGATTTTTTCAACTAATTGTTGCTGCCAAAAGCTGAATTCCTTCTAAGCATGAACTTGGGGGCCTGCTTCTCACGGTAGTCTCGCTTGTCCTTTGTTTGAGTTTAGCTATTTCAGTGGTTAGGGACTTCACAAGATGGGTCAGGCTTTCAAGAACATTTAGTTCCTTTTCCTTAGCCTTACTCAAGGAGGCCTAAGAGCTCTTAACCCTATCCTTATAGTCTTTTGTTAGTTCATCATCTATGATGACTAGCATGCAAGTCCTTATCCACGACAATAGCATCTTTATAGTTTTCTATCAATGTTTGTTTCATAGTTTTCTTTACAAACTTCACAATACTTGTTGGCAAGGCAGATGTGTATTAGTCTATGGTAATGGAGTCATGAGGTTTTCTGTCATCTAAAAACTTGTTCAAGATGCGAACCTATGATTGAAATATTTAACTTTTTCCTTCTGCTCCATCTTAAGACTACCCAACTCCTTTGATAACATGGCAAGGGTTTTGTCTTTAGCAAATGTTTCAAGGAATATCCTTTTGAAAGCTCTCCAATTCTGGATGGAGTTTGGGGGAAGGTTGTGATACCATACAACTGCTCTACCATCTAAGGTACATGGAAAAATTATGCATGTAATGTCATCGTAACATACCTTAAGTGTTTGCAGATGTAGGTAAAATTTTTCCAAGTGATATTCAACCTTCATTGTCTTGTTAGGGTCATATTTCATCAAGAGATTCTCCGCGTGCCTCAGAATCTTGTGCAAGACACCCGAAAGTGCCAGTGGGCCTTAAGTCATCCAATCCAGAATTTTCTTTGCCATGTTTTCTTCTTCGTTGTCTTCCTCTTTCTATTCCAAATCTGATGGTTCCTCCTCCTCCTCTTCCTTCCACCTGTCCCACCAGAATTTGATCCTGAGAGTAAGGAGTTACCTACTTCTCCTCCTTGAAAGAGTGGAGGCTCTTCTTCCCTTTCAAAAATGTCTGCTAGTTCTTCAAGAGTGGTGAGGACCGCTTCTTCAATAGACGAGACCACTACTTATGTGGGGGTGGTCTTGTTCTTATTTTGAGAATATGGAAGAATGATTACTCCCATAATCAATCCAACTTCTTTTGCAAACTGACAGGTGATGGGGTGGACAACCTGAAGTTGATGATATGGGATTTCACTTTCAGGCCTACACGGTGAAGAGTTACCAACTTCATAGTTACGAGTAGGGGAGATAGAGTGATTATAGCTGCCTTGACCAGAAGATGAATAAGTGGGGTCGATGGGACAATCAACCATAAAATATTGGTTTCCCTCCATCTAGTGCTAGAAATGTTGATGGTGCTAGACCCACCAACATTCAAGGGATCTCCCTGATATGAATTCCCAATATTACCTCACACCGTTTGGTGTAGGATTCTCATCCAGTATAAAGGCTCAGTTACCAAATCCTTAAAGATTTTCCTTGTCTCTAGTTGTCAGCACAAGAGAGTGATGCAATGGTATCTTCAAAAATCAAGGTGAGTGTGAAGCGAAACCGCGTCTAGGATCTCTTACTACAAATAGGGGGAGAAAAGCGAGCCTCTAAATGAGAGATAATAGTACCACCCAGGAAGAGACACTAATGAACCAGAAAAGTTTGTCTAGCATCCAGCTGAATAGTCCACATTGGATGTGACAATCATGACAACCAACAAACAAGGGAAGATCCATCTAACATCCAGCAAAATAGTCCACAGCATATGTGATGGTCGTTATAACCAATAAGCAAGGAAAGATTTGTTTAGTATCATGTGGAATAGTCCACAAGGATGTGACAACAATAACAACCATTACAGTGCATTCTCAACAAGATAAGCACTAAAATATATGAAATAGTTCAACTATCCTAGTACATATGAAAGGAAACATGAAATACAAACATCCACAGAATAATGTTACAAACATTCATAATTCATCCATGAAGAACGTGCTGACCGTAAATTCTTATGTTATTAAGCAAAATTTCCAAGACACATATTTACATTATACATCACTAGCCCCAATAGTGGGACATTAGAGCCACTCCTTGCTCCTCAAAGAACTATTTGGTCTCTCTAATGTTTTGCGGGAGGAGCCAAAGTGAAAAGTCCCATGCTCATACAATGAGTGGGTATATATAACCAAGGGGTGATGCTTACTCCTTGTGACTCTTTGACTACCCTCATGACTATTCAACTTCCTATGACTTTTTAACTTACATGACTCTTCATATTCATGTTTGTCCATTGTGTTGTGGCTTTTCCCAGCACTTGGAGAAGGGTTACTTCCAAGGATAGGAAAGCTTCCTAGAGACAACCTCTGGGTTGATTATAGACCAGTGCCTAGGACATATCAAGTAGTTCTTGCAGATTAGTCTTGGGAGCTTGTAGCACTAATAGTTTTCTGTCATGAATAGCTTGAAAGGGTTGGTTTCATAACCACTCATGAAGCACACTGTAATAAATAGCATGTGTGCAGAATTACACAGGAAGTAGTACTCAAACAGTGGTGGCCAAAAAAAATTGAAACTCACAGCGAATCAATTGTTAATGGAGATGGAATGGTAGGATATAATAACAAGAAAATCCATCAAAATAGAGCTTACATTTTAAGAATTATGTATCATTGGATCTAGAAGGAAATGAGAGAAATAAGAGGTTTATGAGATGTTGAGATGCATGGAGCACCTTTTAAAGACCTTATCACCATATCAATATAGGCATTCTTTATCAAATATTTGACTAAAATGAATCTGCATATAATGGAAATATATCTAGTTGCTACTTACATTCTATCTGAGGAGAATGTCAAACACATAATGAAATACTGAGAGAGAAAAACATATTGCAAATCAAGGAGTTTAGAATCACCACAATTCTTCGATTAAATTCTCTGATAAAGTGCATAGATCAAAGTACATACAATGCCTTTGTGAAGCGGGAAAATGATCAACTTAGGATTTTCTTTCCCAAAATTCTCAACCCTTGTTAAGTGTTGCTTCCCTCTATTTATGTAGAGAGGGGAAATTTGAACAGTGACTACAAAAAAATATCTCAGTCGAGCCTCAACTGTCAGATCGACTAACTGTCTCGGCTTGGGATGGCTCTGTGGCCCAGAAATGACTACAAAAGATTTAATTGATTCATTAAATCGTAACAAGGTACATAATGATAATACAGGTCAATGATTAGATGAAAATTCTAGAAAAATATCTCCATGCCCATCCCCGGGATTGCCCTTGATCAGTTGAATGCTTGATCATGATCTTCCTCGTTTGGTACTTGGCTGGTTCTCGTCTATTCTGCCTTTACTTCTTGAATTGCTCGTTCTCCAGAGCTGGGAGTGGTTCGAGTGTGCGTTTCAGGCCATGGTATAGCAATAGAGGTCATTTTGGCAATACTTTGTCTTCCCTCTGCATGGAGCTCCATATTGAATCATTAAGTCCTCTCGAGCTTCCCATATATTCATTTACTATGTCTATGTTGACCCTGATTTCTTGTCACAAGGGGCTTTACAGGGCCAGCCCATGTCGATTTATGAATGCTCCATATCCTTCTTAAATGTCTTAGTTGCTGACCCACAATGTCTTTAAAGCACTGTATTCCACTATCAGACAGTTATTTCATCGAGATGTTATATTAAAAGACCTCAAAGAATGGTGCATTCTGATCCACTTTAGCCCATTTTGCTTCGAGCCCCTTCCCCCTTTTTAATCATATGACCGGGGGCTATGACTAAGTGCTTAGTATTCGGTCGTTAGGGTCTTTGGACACATGTCTAGAGACCCATTCCTTTGTTAAAAAGAATCCTGCCTATCGGTGAAATCCTTGACCTTTCCATTGGACATCCCTTGCAACATTGCGAGCATTAATCACCAATTAGGCCCACCATGGAATATCACAATCGGTACGTCGAAGGTTTTTGAGCTGTGCCATTGGGTGACTTTTAAAAACTTGTGATCGCTAATCACCCTTTGTGCTTAGACCTTGATTTCTTGCTTCTCCCATGACTATGGTCTAGTACCCATATCGGAGCCCCCCAATCGGAGGTTCACTACTGGCAAATTCCTCTTGATGCACAATGCACTGCCACTACTGATCGTTAATTGTAGATTGATGATGTCATCACTACCACGTGTCACTTCCTGAGGGGTGGAACGTGTAATCTAGGAGGATCCTCGAAATTCTCAAAATTTTACAGTCTTGGATGCTCATGAAACTAGCGACAAGTCGAAGAGCTCATTGTGTTGCTTCCGGTGGTATGTTCGGTTTCCAAAATGGCCTTCGTATGAGGGATAAAACACGTTCTAAAGTTTTTACCAAACATGCAAAAAAAGGGCCAGAGGAGGCCAGGTGGAAGTCTCAGAGTAGGACACGTGGCAAGTCAAAAGCGTAGGTCAAATTTCCAAGTGTGAGTCGAACCCGTGACCTCCAAAATCACAATACAAAAATATGCCAACAAACCATGCATGCCATTTATTAAACATAGGTGAAAATATAATATTTGAAGTTTCGTTAATGTAATTTGGTGGGAAGGGTTGGTGGAGCCCGCCATATCCGGTAGGTCTGCCAAACCCAAATATTGTGTTAATAGGCGCTCCAAACTTGGTTCAGGGAAACTATGTAATAATCCGCAAACACAAAGTTTGTTTTACCAGAGCCTCTAAAGTTAGCACAGTTATCCCTACACATGGCAGAGCAACGACAATACAATGCCCATATACTATTGTTAATACATATGTTATCACAACATGAAAGGCGGGGGATTAATACTATTCAATGTCTAAAGTTATAACATATGGTTATAACCAAACGCCACGGGAATTTTATTATATATATATATATATATATATATATATAATATATATATATATATCCGCCAGTATATAGTGTTAACACATGATACCACAGAGAAATACACCATGTATCCTATGGTTATATACCAATTGATATGTGGCGCATATATGATAATTCAAACAACCATATTCTATGGTTAATACTTTAGCGTGGGGTGTATATCAATACAACAATTATATACTATGTTTTCCAAAGCCAATCCCGGGAGGCCCGTGGGTTTGACCCCAGGACCTCCTGTGGGCTATATAAAGAGATTAACGAGTGCGCCCAAGGTAGAGGGAGTTGTATTATGAAGCTTATGAAATTGTGTTATTTGTGCCTGTAATATGCCTTTTGAGGCACAATTCATCCAATAATGGGCTTTTTAAAATATGTAAGTTGCATTGGAGAGCTGAAGCTAAGGTCTATTAGTTGACAATAGCCATTGATTCTTGTGTGTACATTCAAGAATGGTGAATTTGATGTAAAGCGACTTTATGAGCATTTTCAATATAGTGGATGCCCATTGGAAGTGGACCCGGAGATGTAGTCCAGGAGGGACGAACTTTGTCATAAAGTTTTTTGTGTGTGCTTCTTATTCTCTGTTGTTCATGCTTAATTTCAGATCTCAAGTTTATGTTTAAGGCACATAAAAATTAATTTTCTCTCATTCATTCACATAAAAGAAACCTTAGCTAATATTTGGTGAAATTGTGAAAATAGTCAATTATGTTGTTTTCAGATCATATTTTGGTATCAGAGCAAGGTTGATCATGTATAAGCAGGATATTTTCCAATGTGAATGTTGACTAGATCCAGGTTGCGACGTGGATATGGGAAACTTGAGAAGATAAATCCAGAGATTGAAAAGAGGAAAGTCTCTCAAATGTTGAAGATGGGAAAGCCAAATGAGGGAGAAGCTCCTGTTGGGTCTTGAAAATGTCATTCATTTCCATTACACTTTCACTATTATGTCCATTATATCACCTCCATTTTGCTACTATGTCACTACATTCATCCCACTTTCATTATCATTGGGCCACAATTATGTTTTTCCAAACTTTATTAATTCTAAGCCTTTTTAAGTGAATTTGTGGTTAAAAATTAGAAAATAATGTGCATATGCTTATACCTAACAAGTGGGTTGAGATTGTTGACATGTGTAGGTTAAAAGAAGGCTTCTATAAGACCTTTATGTGGCACCCTAAGGCCAAATTCGAATTTTAGTGGAGAGAATCATGGGATCATGAGGATATGTGTCACATCTCCTATTTGTATTGAAACTCTAAAAAGACATGTGTCTTATCAGTTCCTATTTTGATTAGGACTCTAGAGGTATAGGGAGAGATTCATGGACTCTCACTAATGAGATGGCTTCTCATCTTTTTGTATAAATAGGAGATCTTTATCCTTCATTTGTTATCTTAGCTTTTTGGTTATTAAGTTCGTAAGCTTGTAGCTTTTTCATAGCTATTTAGCTTGGAGTTTGTAGTTCTTCCTTGATGGCTTTGGAAAGCTTTGGAGGGCTTTGTTATACTTTGTAATTTTGAAGAATTTGAATAAAGCTTTGACGTTCTCAACATGGAAGGAGATGTGAAGTAGATGTCATGGAGCACATTAGAATGTAAAGTAGAGTAGATTTTGTTTTGAAGTTTTTCTTTGATTTCATTCAAGTATGTCATTTTATTGCTTTCAAGTTTGATAGTTTAGATTTTCCATTCATGCAAGTGTGTTCAACCGGTTGATTGTAGATTTATCTATGTAATCTATGCTTAACAAAATAGTCCAAGAAAGTAGTCCTCCTATTTTCCAATTGGTGATTGGAGCATTAGAGCACACAGTAGATTAGTTTTTCTTTACATGTTCTTGTATTTGATTATTAGATCATTCTCTCATGCTATATGATGATATTTCCAGAGCCTTTAGTTGTTAACTAATTTGAAAGTTAGTTGTTGGCGAAATTGGCGAAATATTATGATTATGGATGGGATTATTGGCTTGCTTTTAATTAGTGTAAAGTTAGATAGGTTAATGTCATTCTCTCATGCTATATGATGATATATCCAGAGCCTTTAGTTGATAACTAATTTGCAAGTTAGTTGTTGGTGAAATTGGCGAAATATTATGATTATGGATGGGATTATTGGCTTGCTGTTCATTAGTGTAAAGTTAGATAGTTTAATGTCATTCTCTCGTGCTATATGATGATATTTCTGGAGCCT
This sequence comes from Pinus taeda, assembly GCA_000404065.3. Classification (NCBI taxonomy): domain Eukaryota; kingdom Viridiplantae; phylum Streptophyta; class Pinopsida; order Pinales; family Pinaceae; genus Pinus; species Pinus taeda. The sequence continues at coordinate 37,692 of APFE031502453.1, read as the reverse complement.
TTAGTTGATAACTAATTTGCAAGTTAGTTGTTGGTGAAATTGGCAAAATGTTATGATTATAGGTGAGATTATTGACTTGCCTTTCATTAGTTTAAAAGCAGTTTCAAGTTTTATCATTTTTTATTTCATTTCATAGATATTTTGCTGGCTTAGATTAATCTAAATGTTCAAAGTTTTGATTTCTTTCATTTTCTCTTTTCTTTAGAAATTAGATTCTAACATAAGAAACAAAACCCCCAAAAACAACATAAACTATAAAACAATGAATTAAGAAAAAGGGTTAACTAAGCACATATGGTGCACCACACTTCATCAGTTTACGATACCCAGATTGATAATTTATGTAGAGCAATTTAGGACACTAAATTGACTAGACAGCGCCTGAAACAAAGGTCGATGGAGAGGACCAATTTCAGCAAATGTTCCTTAATATGCAAAGGATGATTGTAGAACTTTATGAAGACACGAAGTCTATAGATGCAACTTCATCTTCTAAAGGCATGAAAGAGAAAAAAGGCAAGGAAAAAGTTGATGGTAATGAACCTCCTTCTCCTCCATCTTCATCTCTTCTCTTCTTCTTTATTCTCTTATCATTCCAGTACAGATTCAGACTCACAAAAGAAGCAAAATAAACCTCCTTTTTTGAATCTTGATGTTAAGTTTTAGTTGCCAATATATGATAGTGAAATAAATCCTGAAAAGTTAGATAAATAGATAAAGAAACTTGAGGTGTATTGTAGAATTCAAAATGTTGCTGATGAATCTGCAAAAATTCAATTAGCTACACTTAGAATGGGGGGGAACAACTTTGATTTTGTGGAAAAGTAAAACTCAATTAGATTTGAAGCAAAAAGGTAAAATTATCGCTTCATGGTCTAAGTTGTTAAAGCTCTTAGAAAGCAATTCTATCCTTTAGGATATATGGAACATGTTGTAATGGATTGGCAACATTTAAGGTAAGGTAAAGGACAAAGTGTGCAAGATTTTACACAGGAATTCAGGAAAAAGGAATTAGCACTTAATGTACCATTAAACACACGGGAAACCTTGTTGAGGTATATTGGAAGTTTGCATTCTTATTTGCGACATACATTGTTTATGTTTAATACAACTGACTTTGATGAAGTGTGTGTACAGGCCATTCATATTGAATCAGGTGGTAGACCTTTTTAGTCAAACTTTTAAAAGAAACCATTCAAGCATTCAAAGAAGAAAGATTCCAAAGAAGTTGAAAGGGAAGAATAAGCTGAAAGGAAAGAAATTGGCAACAAATAAGAAAGAAGGAGAAAGGCATACTTGTACTCATTGTTAGAGGGTTGGACATGATGAATCCAAGTGTTGGACGCTTCATCCAGAACTTAAGCCAAAGAATTTCCTTAAGAATAAGGGTGGAATGTAAGGTAATGCTGCAATCCAACAAGATTTGGGATCTGACTCCAGTGACGAAAATAAGATAATCGCTATGGGTCTGATATGTAATCCTTCTAATCTAGCTCCAGTTCTACTTTTTCTACATCTTCTTCAAAATCTAATGATGTGATTGAAGAAAATAAAAGAGTTGAATTGTTTCATATCAGGATTATCTCCAAGCACACTAAGATATATACATTATTTGATAGTGGATCACAAGAAAATATAATATCTAAGGAACTAGTAAGGAATTTGGGATTCAAAACTAAAATTCATCCAAAACCATACCCTTTAGGATGGTTGAAAGAAAATACTCAGATGTAAGTCACAAAACAGTGTCGATTAAGGTTTGAAATTACAACTAATTTTGTTGATGAAGTTGAGCTAGATGTGATTCCTTTGGATATATGTGGAGTTGTGTTGGGCAGTCCTTATCTTTATGATCGAGATGACGTATTTCATAGAAAGGAGAATCAGTATCATATCTTTAAATATGGAATTGAATATGTTGTCAGGGCACACAAAATTAAGACAATTATCATCTCTTTAAAGATGGAATTGAATATGTTGTCAGGGCACACAAAATTAAGACAAACTTGTATTCAATCAATGTTAGCCAAATGAAAAGGCTAATAAATTCAAGTAAAAAGTTTATTCTCATGATTGTTAAAGAACAACCTAAATATAAGTATGATGTTTTTCAAGGGTGTGATTCTTAGTTTAAGGAAAAATTGGTTGAAATAGTAGATTCTTATAAGGAATTGTTTAAAGAACCAAAAATTTTACCTCCAAAATGAGAAATACAACATGATATTCAACTTCAATCTGATGCCCCTCTCCCGAATATTGGCATGTATCATATGTTATTCATAGAAAATGAAGAGATTAAGAAACAAAATTAGGAATTGGTTGATAAAGGCTTCATTCGACCTAGTTCTTCTCCACGTGGATCACCGATCATATTAGTCCCTAAAAAAGACAGAACTTGGAGAATGTGTGTCAATTTTAGAGCCTTAAATAAAATCACCATTAAGAAGAGGTATCCTCTTCCTAGAATTTATGATTTGCTTGATCAGTTAAAGAATGTTGTTTACTTTACAAAACTTGATTTAAGAAGTGGTTATCATCATATTCGTATTGAAGAGAATGATATATGGAAAAATGCATTTAAGACTAGATTGGGGCTTATGAATGGTTGGTTATGCCATTTGGTTTATGCAATGCTCCAACAACTTTTATGAGAGTGATGAATGATTTTTTTCGTCCTTTTCTTGATAAGTTTGTCATAGTCTATCTGGATGATATTCTTATTTTTAATTCAAGTTTGGAAGAACACGTAAAGCATGTTAAACAAGTTTTTGATGTGTTACAAAAAGAGAAACTGTATCTCAATATTTCTAAGTGTGAATTTGGGAAAACTTCCTTAGTATAACTTGGTTACATAGTTGGAGGAGGTCAACTAAAAATAGATCCAACTAAAATTGATGTAATTTTTATGTGGCCAAGACCTCAAAATGTGATGGAAGTTAGAAGTTTCTTGTGTACAATTCAGTATTGGTGGAATTTTATTTCTTATTTCTCTTTTATTGCATCACCACTTCATGCTTTAACAAGTTCTAAAGCCTCCTTTCAGTGAGGAGGAAAACAAAAAAATCATTTGATACTTTAAAGTAGAAATTGTGACAACTCCAATCTTGGCTTTACCAGACGTTCAATAGCCATTTGAAATAGAAACTGATGCTAGTGGGTATGCTATGGGTGCAGTGTTATTGCAAAAAGGAAAGCCTATTTGTTTTCATTCATAAACATTTTCTAAAGGAGTTGCTAACTATCCAACTAATGATAAGGAATTGTCTGCATTAGTGGAAAGTGTTAAAAAATGGAAACATGATTTAATGGGCAAAGAAGCATTGATTCATATAGATCATCAACCACTTTAGTACCTTCAATCTCAAACTAAGTTGCAACAGTCTCGACATTATAGATGGATGGGGGTTTTGCAGCAATTTCACTTAGTAATCAAATATAAGAAAGGTACCACCAATAAAGTAGTTGATATGTTATTAATACCTTCTTTGAATGCTTCATATTGTTCTATGAAAGTTACATAGAACAATATGTTGAAGATATTGATTTCAAAGATGTTTATGAATTAGTAACTCATGGTTCTCAAGTGGAAGAAGTGAATTATCAATTTCATGACAGGTTATTGTACCATCTTGCCAAGTTGTGCATACCACAGGGAGAAAGAGTGCATGTGATCAGGGAAGCAAACCAAACAATAGAAAGTCAGGCTTGTATATGCCACTTCCAGTTCCTTTTCGACCATGGGATAATTTATCTATGATTTTTGTAGGAGGACTTCCATTGTATATAAAAGGGCATGATTATTTGTATGTTGCAGTTGATGGATTCAGAAAAATGTGTATTCTTTTTCCATGTAAAAAGAAAGTAAATACAGAACATACTGCACAGATGTTCTTTTAAAATGTATGGGTTCATTTTGGTTTGCCTACTTCTATCATTTCATATAAACACTCTCATTTATTGGGAGATTTTTGGTCCACTTTGTGGGGACTCATGGACACTAAATTGAAAAAGAGCACAACTTTTCATCCAAAACCTGATGGGAAAGCGGAGGTGGTAAACTAAACAGTGATACATATTCTCAGAGGTTATTGTAGCAAACATCCTAGATGGATCATCCTAGAGGGATGAATCCTTACATAATGTCCAGCATGCTTACAGATGATCCTTGCATTGTTCTACTAGTATATCTCCTTTTGAAACATGTTTTGGGTACTTGTAAAAATCACCAACAGACTTCATGTTTAGTGAAGAAGTTAAGGAGGATGGACATGGAGATGTTGAAAAAGCAATCAAGTCCATTCAAAGAATCCAAAAGATTCATGAAGCAGTGTAGGATCAATTAGAGAAAAGTTATACCAAGTACAAAATGCACCATGACAAGCATCAGATGGATCATAACTTCCAGGTTGGTGATGATTATGGCTATACATAAGCAAAGAAAGGATGAAAGGTGAAGGTAAAAATTGAAACCTATCAGGTATGGTCCTTTTAAAATTGTTGAAAAGATTTTGCACATTGCATTTCGGTTAAATTTTCCTCCATACATGCATATATATTCAGTTGTAAATGTTGAAAATTCTATGAACCTCCAATAATCATGGATCTAGAGGAAAATGCTCAAAATCCAAATGTAGATGATTTTTCACCTGAATGTATGACTAAGTTACAGGAAGATACCACCTTGGAAAGGAAGGTCTGCACTTCCCATCATGGAGATGTTGAGTATCTTTGAGTGGGACTCAAAAGCATGAATCCAAGTAAATCAAGGGGGATGTAGATCATAAGGGTGAGGGAGTTGTACCCTCACCTCATGTCTACTTAAAACCAAACTTTTGGTGGTCCAAAAGCTTCCAATGTAGAGGAATGATCCAAGAGGATCCTCGAAATGCTCAAAATTTTAAAGTCTCGTATGTTCATGAAACCAACACCAAGTCGAAGAGATCTTCGTACTGATTCTGGTGGTATATTCGGTTTCCAAAATGGCCTCCGTATGCGGCACAAAATGTGTTCTGACATTTTTGCCAAACAAGAAAAGAAAGGGCCAGAGCATGCCAAGGGGCAGTCTCACAGCAGGACACGTGGCAATTCAAAGTTAAGTCAAAGGTGTAGGTCAAATTTTCAAGTGTGAGTCAAACCCGCGACCTCCGAAATCACAATACAAAACTATGCCAACAGACCACACATGTCATTTATTAAACATGGGCACAAATATAATATTTTAAGTTTCGTTAATGTAATTTGGTGGGAAGGGTTGGCGGGGCTTGCCATATCTGGAAGGTCTACCAAACCTAAAGATTGTGTTAACAAGTGCTCCAAACTTGGCGCAGGGCAACTATGTAATAATCCATAAACCCAAAGTTTGTTTTACCAAAGCCTCCAAAGTTAGCATGGTTATCCATATATATGGTGGAGCAACCATAATACAATGCCCATATAATATTGTAAATACATATGTTATCACAACATGGAAGGAGCAGAATTAATACTATTCAAAATCTAAAGTTATAACATATGGTTATAACTAAACACCACGAGAATTTTGTATTATATATATCCACTAGTATATAGTGTTAACACGTGATTCCATGGGGAAATACACCAATGGTCCTATGGTTATATACCAATTGATATATGGCGTGTATATTATAATTCAAACAACCATATTCTATGGTTAATAGTTTGGCACGAGGTGTATATCAATACAACAATTATATATTATGTTTTCCAAAGCCAATCCTATGAGGCCCCCTGGGTTTGACCTTGGGACCTCCTATGGGCTATATAAAAAGGCTAACTAGTGTACCCAAGGCAGAGGGAGTTGTATTGTGAAGCTCAGGAACTTGTGTTGTTTGTGCCTATAATATGCCTTTTGAGGCATAACTTGGCCAATATTGGGCCTTTTTTAAATCTAAGTTACATTGGAGAGATGAGGTCAAGGCCTATCAGTTGACAGTAGCCATTGATGTGTGTGTGCACATTCCAAAATGGTGAATTTGATGTAAAGAGACTTTATGAGCATTTTCAATACAATGGACGTCCATTGGAGGCAGGCCTGGAGATGTAGTCCAGGAAGGACGAACTCCATCATCAAGTTTTCTGTGTTTGCTTCTTATTATCTGTTGTTCATGCTTGATTTTAGATTTCAATTTTATGTTTAAGGCACATAAAAATCAAATTTATCTCATTAATTCACATCAAAGCAACCTTAGTTAATATTTGGTGAAATTCTGTAAATAGTCAATTCTGTTGTTTTCGGATCAACATGTCACTCAGATATGCCCCCATAGGATCCCTAAAAATGCCAGATCAACATGCCACGTGTCCTTCGTACTGCCACATCATGGTGATGTCAGTGCCCCCATGTATCTTCCAGATCCAATAGCATTCTGCCATGTGGCACGCTGGAGGAGAGAGAAAAGGATCACCTTCCCCTAGTTTTGCATTAATTTCCTTTGTCACGTTTGTCGAGGCACTCCCCGACATTTTACATTGTTAGCTATTTTCTCAGCTATTTCTTTTGGGTGGTCATTGGTGGATTGTCAAGACCTTCGATTGCCGATTTTGCGATCTCCTTTTTTGTCGAGACTGCGAACACTGATTTGCAATATTCGTGATCGTTGATTGTTGATTCTCATTGCTTCGTTTGGTCCTCTGATGCTTGTGATCACCGATATGTAGGATTCTCTCTTAAGGCCTTCTCTCCTTAGCTTTTAGTTTTCAAGGGAAACTCTAATTTTCTTTAACTTCTGACTCTAGGATCGATTTGAGGGGTTCTATATGTTGTTGGAAAGCTAATTTTGAGCTTCTGTGACCCTGAAGATGGTTTCAAATGTTTATGCCTAATTTCACCTTTTTAACAGCTTAAGATAAGCTTTGCAGATGTTGACAACATCGGCTTCATCTAGGGACAGTGCCTTGCTAGCAAGGTGCTCAAAACCTATAGACTAGTGGCCTTCTATCCATTGGGCATGGAGCTATTTTATTCAAGTATATATAAAAGTAAAAACATATCGATTTTTTACAATGTCTCACCAGTATGTGTTGGGTTGTGTTATATTCTTTCCATGACTAGCCCACGTAGTTAACTAGGTGGTTATAAGGGGGGCGAAGCCCCGCCTTTGTTGCGCTAATTGCGTAGCAAGGGGAGTCATAGGGGATTTGAGGGGTGCAGGTAACCCCACTCTATGGGGTCCGGGGTAGCGCCCTATAAAATTTTGTTTTTGGACCCTATATTAGGTTGGGTGGACCTACCATGGTTTTGTGCATGTTTTTCGCACATGTTTTTGGATGCGATGGTTTTCAATCCATGGTTTTGGACGCGATGGTTTTCGGTCCATGGTATTGGATGCTTTGCCATGTATAAATATGTTTGTAACATAGAAAGGAACATAATGAAAAATCAAGCTGGTAGTCCCGGTTTTGGCATCTAGGGAAAAATCTTTGTGTTTATGTGTTTTATGTGTTATGCTCTCGCATTGTTTATTTTTATGTTTTAGAATTCGTATGCAGGCAATTTCTGTACGGGCAATTTCTGTTGGAAGTATAATTTGAGGAAATTCCCATTTACAAGAAACTCAAGCATTTCACCCTCCAATTTCACCAGTAAGAAAGCATTGTTTCCCTTTGTATCAACAATCTTGAAGGGCCCAAACCACAAGGGTTCTAGACTCTGTAATTTCTGGGCATTTTGTGTCCCTGTTTTAAAATGAAAAGACTGCATGTTTCTATGAAAATCTGAAGGAGTTTTCTTGGAGTTGATTGAGCAAGCGTAGCCTAATCAGTTGCAGAGGGACCTTGCACTGAAGAAGGTTTCATTTCATTTTATTTTTCTTCTTCTTGTTAGCTATAAATTCATCATTTTCTTTCACAATGTTTATAATCATTTTCTTACTAACAATGTTTATAATTCAATTTCCATCATTTTCTTATTAACAGTGTTTATGATTTAGAGCAGTTTCCATTTGCTTGATCTCTTTTTAGTTTTTATCAATAGTTTAGAAGATAGAACTCAATGGTGTAATCTTGTTTCAAATATTAAAAACTAACCTTGTTTCAAGATGAGAGTAGGATTGAAGAATGATAAGGATACACTGTTGGATAGTTTACTTCATTCACTGTTTTGCTAGTTTAAATTCTCAATTAAAATGATCAGTGTCATTTACTATCTTTGCCATTTCATTTTTAGTTTACTGACTCATGGTGTTAATGAATGTTTATGGAAAACCCTTCAAGTTGATAATTCATCCTTAACTAAGTGGTTGAACATTTCATCTATGCAATGAGTTATTTATGCATCTCTATATTAGCTTTCTCTTAGATTAATGAAGTACATAATTACTCAAGTGTCATCCCAAGGAGACTTTCTCCCAAAATTGTGAGGCAGAGTAACCAAGTACTTCATTTAGTTTTATTTATGTAATTAGTTAGACATCAGTTGCAAATTTCACTTTCAGTTTTAATTCATGATTTGGAAATAATGGTAAAATAGGAATATAAACTTTGTTTTCATTTATTTCTTAGCTTGGCTTCCAAATCTTTCTTAGTTTTGTTTTCATTTCTTTCTTAAGCTCTGTTTCCATTTTTAGATTTTGAGCAGTCTTTACAAAAGTTAGATTTAAGTTCTGATAATTACATTGTAAATCATTAGGAATTAAAAGACCAAAAACCCCCAAAACAACATAAAACACAAAAACAACGAAGTAAGAAGGGTTATCTAGCACAAATAGTGCACTACACTTCATCAGTTTATGATACCCGGACTGATAATTTATGTAGAGCAATTTAGATAGAGAATAAAGATCTAGCCAAACTGTTTAATCTTGGCAGATCAGTAGTTAGGTAGAGAAATAAAATGTGCTCATAAGCTTAATCTGAGCCATTGGAAGATATAAGGTTAGAATTAGATAGTTTCTTTGACAAAACAAAAGGAAAGACAGGGTCTGCTAGCTTAAATGCCCCCAATAAAGTGAAGAAAAAATGTTAGGGTAAGTAAAGGGTAAGTAGAAGAAAGGTTGCAGAAGTACAAATTTGATTGAAGCATAAGCACATTTATCATGCTTGATCATGTGTTTCAGTGTGCAGGAGCAGTTATGAAAGTGAAAGGAAGTTCACAAGTTGATTTAATTAACTTCCCATCATTTCACCCCCCACTACATACTTGCTAATTTCCCCATTATCCCATCATTTCTTAAGAAAATACCAATTTCCCTTCATTTTCACCCTTGCCCCTTGGTTTCACACATTTCCCTAGAAAATTACCCTCCAAAGGACATTTTCCTACTCAAAACCCCTTTTCCCTAGTGTGAAAGCCATTCCCCTTGAAAAACTACCTTTTCCCCTCATTTTAACCTTGTTTCATTAATTTCAAACCTTTTCCCTAGATAGAGCATATAGTTAAAAGACTAAACAGAGGAGACAGAAAAATAGGTAGATGAAAGTGTATCAGATGAAAGGTCATAAGTAAATATGACATCCAGCGTGAAGACCAAACAGCCAAGCAGCTTAAAGGGCAAAAGATCAGAGACTAAGAGCCAGCAGAACCTAAATAATGGGAATAAAAAATAGTAGTTCAATAGGTGTCTCTATCTTCTTCCATGAAGATATTTCATTTTCCTAGATTATTGCTCAATGCAGTTTGAGATATTTTGTAAACTCTTTTTATATAAATAATTCATAAGCCGAAGTATTGAGTGTGGATTGCTATACATTTGTAGAGTTATTTTGATCTTAAACCTAAGGGTGATTGTACTAATTTTTAATTCAACGGACTGGAGAAAGTAATAAAAAGATTACACCACAGGATTCATGAGATGAGCTATTGTAGTGAAGTATCTTCTTTTTATGATTTTGTTACTTTCATATGTGTTTCATAAACTTAAGTGTTATCTGAATTTGAATGAATTAACTGGAAATTTAACTCAAAATATGTTTAAGTACACTCTGTTTTTCACAGTTAGTCATTTATATGTTTTCCTCTGATATCCGGATTTGAGAACCCTTAATTTATCTGCCATCGCTGTTGACCTCTTTCATTTCTCTTCATAATCTAGCCTAGGGAACCCTTAATTGCTCCTTGGATCCGATTGGAAACCATTTCACCATCAAGCCTTTGAGATCTATAATAAATCCTCTATCTTGCCCTGTAGACACTGTTTTTAGAACTTAATCTAGTCCTGTTTTTTTTACATTTGACCCGATAGCCCAATGGTAAAAGATAAACCTTTTCATCTAAGTAAGTGATCCCACCACCCAAATTCAAATCAAAAACCCAAGCACAATCATAACTAGCCTAAAATCAATTAACTAAAACAAAGTTAAAACATAAAGAAAGAGCCCTCTTTGAGATTAGGGAGGCTAGATCCTGATATCCAAAGTTGGTTTGTGGTTACCTCTATCATTTCTTTTTCTGACAACTTAGAAGAAATTTTGGAGTGATAACATCATTGGTGACCATACTGGGGACTTTAATCCTCAATCTAATAAAACTTTAAGGAAACCTTAAATTTCATCTTGAGCCCCTTAAGATCATTTTCACAAGTTGTTTTTGAAAAAATTTCATAAAAAATAGATTAAAAAGTTAGAATTTTGGCTCCCAAGAAGACTCACTGTACCAGGGAAAACCCAGATCCAAACCATGCTACTATAGTTGATGACCGAGAAATAATTTGAAGAAAACCAAAAAACATAGAAACATAAGCAAGTAGTAGCCAGTTAGTCAAAGAAAACTCACTCCCTGAGGAGTTGTCAACTTTAGAGGAAATCCATTTTGATTTGTCATTTGACCTTTCATTATTTAGAACTAAATCTGAGAATTCCATCCATGAAACAGTGTTAGACCCTGAGTTTGTTCAACTCATTGAATCAAAAAGGGTGATTATCCATACAGATTTAGATAAATTTGTCTTGGATACTTTTGACAAGTTAGAAGCTTTGACCTCTACATTGATAGGCCATATAGATGATGCTTACCTTCAACAATCTGTTGAACTAGCTGCTTTTACTGCTGCTGCCTCTGAAATTTCTGCACAATATTCACTCACTGTAAATACACCTTGTTTACCACTACCTCACCTATAGTATCCACCACAGTCCATTCCATTAAACCAGTTATTCATCAGCTAAATACCTCATACTCATCTAGTTCATCTCCATCCAGTTCAAGCCCCTCCTCAAGTACTAGCTCTTTACCCCCTAGTCAAACCAGAATCCAAGCCATGGCAGACCGATATGCACCTCTGGTTTTACCTACACAACTCCATGCCATGCCCCAAGATTATCAAAGCAAACTATTTTTGTTTGATGCTACTGGTCAATACACTGCCCAACAGCATGTGAACAAAATGATTGACTATTTTGAGTTGCATGAGGTAGATGAATCAAATGTCCAAATGAGGTTGTTTTCTCAAACATTAACTGGGGATGTTAAGAAATGGTTCAAAGCTTTACCTGCCCACCATATTGCAGAGTTAGCTGCTTTTCATAGATTATTCATTGATATATGGGAAAGAAAGAAAAACCCTCTGCAAATACTTCCTGAATATGATAACATTAGAAGAGATCCTAATGAGTCAGTTCAAGATTATTGTATTAGGTTCAATAACATCTACAATGAAATCCCTGCTAATGTTAAGCCTCCACCTGACATAGCATTAATCAAATTCCTAATGGTTTTGACACTAACATGTCATACCAGTTAAGGGAAAGAAACCTTGAAACATTGGAACAAATTCAAAGCAATGTTGTTAGTGTAGAGGCCAACCTATTAGCCAAGAAAGCCAGAATGAAAAATGAAAAGAGAGTTGTAATTAAAGAGGAAACTTCCACTTCTGATGGAAAAATAGATAATTTAGCAAAGAGTGTAGAGATAATAATAGATAGACTAGAAAACATGGAAAGGAAAACTCAATGGGAGAATCAACAGCCACCCCCAATAAGAAACCCCGACTTTAGGAAGAATGCCAACACTGGAGAGAATGCTATACCAGATCAGCAGATGAGGCCTCCCTTCCAGGAGAACTATGTTGAGGGTTCCCAGATAAACTTGTTAGGAATAAACAATGAAAATATTGTTTTTCTTACTCAAGAAGAACAGGAGTTGTACATGCTGCAATAATTGCAATTAGAATATGGTGAGTCCTTTGACTTTAAACAGGGTTATGAGTCAATTATATATGAGGTTCACAAACAGTATAGCTTAAGAAGTAAAAAGAATAATGAAGCTCCCACTAAAAGATCAATCCAAACCCAAACTAAAAAGATACCAGAAGCTCCTGTTACTAAATTTTACAAATCCTCCCTAGGGGAACACCGGAGACTTCTACCCCAAAAATTGTAGATATAACCTCTACTAAAACTCAAACTGAAACAATTACTGAAATCAATCCAAACAGGAGCAATTAGAACAAAACTCCTGAAACATAGACTGAATTTCCTAGTCCTGAGAAATAAGATAAACACACAAACTACATTTTTTAAGGAAGATCTCATCCAAACAAACAAAGCTCAGCTCCCTTTCAACATCAAAACTGAAATAGCAAGATTAAAGATATGAGTTCCTTTGATGTAACTAGTAAAGAATGAATCCTATAGATCACAGATAACTGAAACTTTAAATATAGGAGAGGGAGAAGATGTTGTCAATTTGAATGATGATCAACCTGAATTATAGTTTGGCCCTGAGAACAATGGTACTCATCAACAATGGGGAGTCCCTCCTTTCTACATTAGCTTGAACATTCATGACAAAATATTACATAATGCTATGTTAGACTCAAGGGCATCCCATAATTTGATGCCAAAAGCAATCATGGAGAGACTGAACTTAGACATTACCAGACCATATAAGGACTTGTTTTCCTTTGACTCTGGCCAAGTTAAATGCCTTGGTTTGATCAGGGATTTATGTGTAACTCTAGTCCAATGTCCAGCAAAGAGTATTCTGATCGACATAGTGGTTTCAGACATCCCACCCAAATATGGAATGCTATTATCTCTCTCATGGGGAGAAAAATTGCAAGGATCCTTGCAGTTAGATATGTCATATGCCACCATATATGTTTTTGGCCAAAAAAGAAAACTATATAGAGAGACCTTGATGAAATACATAGTAAGTAGTGTAGAAAAACCACAAAATTTCCCAATATACTTCCATGCATTCTGATATGGACTCTTTCATCTTGTACAATTCAGACCATGACAAAAAGGAAATCACAGCTGAAGAACTGAAATACAAAACAGCTGACAGTGAAAACATTTTTCATGAGTCCCTATGGCATTTGGATTTTGATGGACTTGTGAATATATTAGTGGCTGGTGCAGGAGTGCGGATCCACAATATGGAGAATAATCATTCCGAGGAACATGCATTCAGATTAAACTTCAAGTGTACAACCAACATGGCAGAGTATGAAGATCTGATCTTAGGATTACAAATGATTAGAAAACTTGGATCCAAGAGAGTTTCTATACTTGGAGACTCATAATTGGTTATTAAATAAGTTAATGGTGAATGCTCTCTAAACAATCCTAGACTTAGTCAATATAGGGATATTGTCCTAGATTTGATTAAAGACCTCTTGGAAACAAACTTTGCTGCCATTCCTAGAAAACAAAATATGCAGGCCCACAGTCTGGCTACTTTTTCTAGTATCTGCAAATTTCCCTTTCAGCCCAACCATCAGTACACTACAGAAGTGGGACATAGGCCTTTCATACCAGACAATTTGAAGTATTGGCAAATTTTCTCACAGGATTCCCAAATTTATGACTTCATGAATCATGAAGGTGAGTTTCAGAATTGTAAAATAGATACAGATTGTATAGTAGATAATGACATAGATGTAAATATTTTAGATATAGGTAAACCCACTAATTTCACTAAATTAGAAGTAGATAACTTAAAAAATGTAGAAATAGAGGAAATAATGAATGATGAACCTGAAATTCTTAATCTTAAAGATAAATGTTTGCCTAAGGGATTAGTCCCCTTAGAAGATTTATTTGATTCCAACGATGTAGCTAGGAAGCTGAAAATGGAACCTTTAAGAGAAAATATAGAAGAAAGTAACATAGGAATTGAGGAAAAACCAAAACTCATTAAATTATCAAAACCCTTACATCCGGAGGAAAAGGTTAAATACATAAATCTACTTAAAGAGTTTCAAGATGTATTTGCATGGAGTTATGAAGACTTAAAATCTTATTACACCGGCATAATTTAGCACAAAATACCTCTCAAAGAGGATCATAAGCCTTTTAAACAGAAACTTAGGAGAATTAATCTAGTTCTTATGCCATCTATTGAGAAAGAAGTTAAAATAATGTATGATGCCCAAATTGTAGCCCCCATTAGATATTCAGATTGGATTTCAAACTTAGTCACTACTAGGAAGAAAATTGGAGAAATCAGACTTTATGTTGATTTCAGAAATTTAAACAAGGTCTCATTAAAAGACAACTATCCTCTACCAAAAATGGACCATATCCATCAGAGGGTAGTAGCCTCATCCAGAATTTCACTGCTTGATGGATTTTTTGGATATAACCAGATCTTAGTTCAACCAGAGGACCAAGCCAAAACTGCATTTACAACTCCTTGGGGTACCTTCATGTATTTGAAGATGCCTTTTGGATTAATGAACACAGAAGCAGCATTTCAAAGAGATATGGATATAGCTTTTGCTAAGGAGATCCATGATTTATTAGTGGTATACAAAGATGACATCACAATCTTTTCTAAATCTGACAATGAACACCTAGATCACTTGAGAAGAGTTTTCATCAAATGCAGAAAATTTGGGATTTCTTTAAATCCCAAAAAAAGACACTCTTTGGTCTAGAAGAAGGAAATTTGTTGGGACATATCATATCTAAAGATGGAACTAGAATAGATCTTGCTAAAATAGAGGCCATTTTAACCATCACCCATCCTAGAAACATTAGAGAATTGTAGTCATTTTTAGGCAAAATTAATTTTCTTAGGAGATTCATTTCATTTAGCAGAATTAATTAGAGAACTAAATAACATGTTGAGGAAAGATTCAACACTAAATGGACAGTGGAGGCCAAATAATCCTTTGAAGCCATCAAGGAAGCCCTAACCAAAACTCTGGTCCTTATAAGTCCCAATTTTCAAAAAGATTTTATAATTTTTTCTTTTGCTTCAGAACACACCATTGCAACAATCTTGTTGCAAAAGAATGACCAAGGATATGAACAACCAATTACATTTTTCAGTCAATCCTTAAGAGATGCCACACTCAAATACAACATTATGGAAAAACAAGCATTAGCTTTAGTAAAGGCTATTAAAACTTCAAAGTGTACATTTTGTATTCTCACATCATTGCTTATGTTCCAAATTCAGTAGTTAAGGACATTTTGACACAAAATGGGTTTGAAGGGAAAAGAGGCAAATGGATTGCCACTATATTGGAATATGACATAGAAATAAAACCTACTAAACTTATCAAATGCCAAGGTTTAGCCAAACTCATGGTTGAATCGAGCTGTCAGGCGCTAGATATTAATTTCATTGGTGCCCTTGATGATCAGGAAGAGATGGCGACTCCACAGATCAGTGAACCTTTTACAGATTCACCCTGATATGCAGATATCATATTTGTATTACTAAACTTACAAGCTCCTCCTAGTTTAACAAGAACTAAAGCTAGATTTTTGAAAATGAAGTCATTAAAGTATTGTATCATAGATAATGCTTTGTTTTGGAAAGACATTAGTGGTATTCTTTTGAATTATTTACTGAAAGATGAAGCTGATATAATTATGCAAGAATTTCATGCAGGAGATTGTGGAGGACACTTGTATTGGAAGACTACTGCTGACAAAATTCTAAGGGTTGGTTTCTACTAGCCCACTCTTTTTACAGATGTTAAAAAACATGTGACCTCTTGTCATAAGTGCCAGATATTTGAGGGGATGAGAAAACTTTTACCCTTGCCTCTTAAATCAATCTCCACAGAAATTCCATTTCAACAATGGGGGTTAGACTTCATTGGAGAAATACACCCAGCCTCCTCAACCCAGCATAAGTGGATTTTGACAACCACTGATTATTTTACCAGATGGATAGAAGCCATCTCTTCTAGACAAGCCACAGACATTGTCATTATCTCCTTCCTAGAAAATAATATCCTGTCAAGATTTGGATGCCCCCAAAAGCTCATTACTGATAATGCAATTTCCTTTAAATCCAAGAAAATGGTAGACTTTTGTAACAAATACCACATCACCCTTGGCCACTACATTACCTATTACCCTCAAGGTAATTGACTTGCAGAATCCTATAACAAAACCCTGGTCAATATCATTAAGAAATCACTGGAAGACAACAAAAAGACATGGAACAAAAAGTTGGTCAATGCCTTATGGGCAGATAGACTAACTACTAAGAAGTCAATTGGTGCATCTCCCTATCAGTTAGTATATGGGATGGAAGTTGTTTTACCATCCTCTTTGGGAGTGCCAGTGATGAATATCATCCAAGAATTGCAGGTGGAACCAAATGATATCCAGAGAAGGATAAATCAGACCATACACTTGCAGCAGACCATAGAAGAAGTATATGTAAAATCATAGGTAATACAGGATAAAATCAAAAAGATATTTGATAAAAAGACTAAAGCTGATGATTTATGCATAGGTCATAAAGTTCTTAAGTGGGATTCAAGAAGGGAAGACAAAGGCAAACATGGAAAATTTGACTTCTTATGGCAAGGGCCTTATGTCATTTATGGTTACAAGGGTAACAATGTTTTTTTTCTTGAGAGAGATAGATGGATCAAAGCTACCAGGAGGACTTGTCAATGGAAAAATGCTGAAGCATTATTTTTCCATAGATTAACAATAGTTCACTTTAATTTGATCATTGTATATAACATTGCAAAGTTTAGATTGGATTGGATGGTGATTTATTGAATTTGAAGCCCGGAGAGAAGGCCTTGAGCTTTGAAGATTTCACCATCATAAGTATGAATAACGTAGAAATCACAAAAGAACAGTTTATAGGGTAACTGCAGTCACAATTCAAAGGTTGTTGGGTGTGGAGCATCATTATTTAGAGGTCTTTGTTTCAGTTGGATGTATACCCTAGGAAGTTTGTACACCCCTCCATGCGGGGGGGTGCGGGGGGGGGACTTGCTCCCCCTGCAGAGGTTCGAGGGGGGCTGATCCCCCCAGCTGGGGGGTTCGGGGGCCAGCAATCCACTGGCGGGGGTTTTGGGGGCAGCGCCCCAAAGCTTAAAAACAGATGTAAAATTGCCTTGTAAAAGTATAGTAATTTCTAGTCAATCTGGGTCGTTCATTAGGCAGATGATCTGATGGTAGAACTTATGTTTAGTTTAGGGTTTTTTTCCCTAGAAGGCAACCCCTCTCTTTATATGAGAGTATTGTATTGATCATGTGTAATAGATGTGTATTCGCTAAGCGAGAAATAGAGAGATGAGACTGTGAGGGAAAATAGAGGATATTATAGCGGATCTGTTGTAGGTTGTGTCTATTCATTTTGCTGGATAATAGAAAGGAAGGATTGGTTGTTCGGGGTGAACATAGCCCAAACTGGGTGAACCATGTATATCCGTATCTCTCTGGTTTTATGCGTTTTTAGTGTTTATATTTATGCAATATTCTATGTGTTCCATTGCTCTGTAATATATAATTTTCTAACAAAGGCTACTGATCATAGAGTTCTTGACATTTCACTAGGAAATTCCATCCCCATGTGGAGCCACTGTTAGGGTCCTATAATAATAGGATTCATAATTTTGAATTGTCTATGGTTAGTCTTGTAATATTGTACATACTTTTTCTTTCTGCAAAATGTTTTCCATATTAAAAATTAAAAAATGTAAAGAGGGTATGTCCTAAAAGAAATATCAAAGGACAAAAAGAATAAGAAAAGATCAAAAAATTGAAAAAATATGAACCCCAAACAAAAACGCATCATGAAAGTGTGCAAGTCTAAGTGCCACTACATTTTACTTTACTATGTAAAATAATGGTTGTGTGCAACTTGTCATAAATGCCACAATCCATGATAGTTAAAATGTTTAATCTTGACTAGTTCATGTTTATAAATAGAGAATAAAGATCTAGCCAAACCGTTTAATCTTCGCATATCAGTAGTTAGGTAGAGAAATAAAATGTGCTCATAAGCTTAATCTGAGCCATTGGAAGGTATAAGGTTAGAATTAGATAGTTTTTTTGACAAAAGAAAAGGAAAGAAAGGGTATGCTAGCTTGAATGCACCCAATAAATTGAAGAAAAATTGTTAGGGTAAGTAAAGGTTAAGTAGAAGAAAGGTTGCAGAAGTACAAAGTTGATTGAAGCATAAGCACATTTATCATGCTTAATCATGTGTTTCAATGTGCAGGAGTAGTTATGAAAGTGAAATGATGTTCACAAGTTGATTTAATTAACTTCCCATCCTTTCATTTCACCCCCCACTACATACTTGCTAATTTCCCCATTATCCCATAATTTCTTAAGAAAATAACATTTTCCCTTCATTTTCACCCTTGCCCCTTGGTTTCACACATTTCCCTAGTAGATTACCCTCCAAAGGAAATTTCCCTACCCAAAACCCCTTTTCCCTAGTGTGAAAGCCATTCCCCTTGAAAAAATACCTTTTCCCCTCATTTTAACCTTGTTTAGGCTTTAGGGTTTAGGGTTTAAGGTGTAGGGTGTGGGGTTTAGGGTTTAGGGGTTAGGGTTAGGGTTTAGGGTTAGGGTTTGGGGTTTGGGGTTTGGGGTTTCGGTTTCGGTTTTGGTTTTTGGGGTTTCGGTTTCGGGTTTGGGTTTTCGGGTTTCCGGTTTCGGGTTTCGGGTTTCGGGTTTTGGGTTTTCGGGTTTGGGGTTTGGGGTTTGGGGTTTAGGGTGTAGGGTTTTATAGGGTTTAGGGTTTTAGGGGTTTAGGGTTTAGGGTTTAAGCGGTTAGGATTTAGGGGTTTAAGGGGTTAGGGTTTAGGTGTTAGGGGTTTAGGGGTTAGGGTTTTAGGGTTTAGGGTTTAGGGTTTAGGGGTTTTAGGGTTTTAGGGGTTTTAGGGTTTAGGGTTTAGGGTTTAGGGTTTTAGGGTTTAGGGTTTTAGGGGCTAGGGGTTTAGGGGTTTAAGGGTTTAGGGGTTTAGGGTTTAGGGTTAAGGGTTTGGGGTTTGGGGTTTGGGGTTTGAGGGTTTGGGGTTTTAGGGTTTAGGGTTTTAGGGTTTAGGGTTTAGGGTTTTAGGGTTTAGGGTTTAGGGTTTGGGGTTTGGGGTTTGGGGTTTGGGGTTTCGGGGTATGCTAGCTTGAATGCACCCAATAAA